>RJWJ010000826.1:0-101981 GCA_004363605.1 Indri indri
ACCCAATAGACAGGATTTTATTCTCACCCTCAAGCCTCTCCTGTTCTTGGTTTCCAATGACCTTTACATCTCTTTGTGCACGTGTGTGCCCACCATTTAGCTCCCAATTATTAGTAAGTACATGTGCTGTTTGTTTTTCCACTCGTGAGATACTTCACTTAGGATAATGGCCTCCAGTTCCATCCAAGTTGCTGCAAAAGACTTATTAAAATCTTATTAAAGTATTTATTAAAATCTTTTGCAGCAAGGAAAATTATTAAAATTAATAAATCAACATTTTATTTTAAATTATTTTATTTCTTTTTACAGCAGAATAGTATTTCATGGTATATGTACACCATGTTTTCTTTACCCACTTATCAGTTGATGGGCACATAGGTGGACTCCAAATCATTGCAATTGTGGATGTGCTGCAGTAAACATACAAGGGTGGTGTCTTTTTGATAAATGCACTTCTTTTCCTTTAGGTAGATACCCCCAATAGTGAGATTGCTGGGTGCAGTGGTAACTCTACATTTATTTCTTTGATGAATCTCTATACCATTTTCCATAAAGGTCTCTAAGGTCTAGGTTTATGGAATCTTTACAAAAACACCTTTGTGAATGGTAAATAAATACAGAAATAATTTAACACAGTTATTTTTTGCCCTGTTTATACTGTTTCTTAAAAGTTTAAGAATCTGAGGAAAGCATAAATATCTTTATTAAGACATTTGAAGCTTTTTTGACTTTTGGTAAGTTTTTGTAAATTTTAATTTTTGTTCAAATGAAAGTTTCAGCAATTCTAATTCACAGCTACCTGACAATTAATCAGACAACAAGTAAAAATATATTAAGAGGTCCTAAACTTCAGGAGAGTCCCCAGGACTCTACAAACATGTGCAGAAGCATTTGGCTATCCTAACTGCCACCAACCAAATGCTTACTTCGCTACAATTGGAAACCAATTTGGAAATTCACATACAGATATGAAAGCCAAATATTCTGCTAAAACAAATGTTTTCAACTGAAACAAATGCTTGGGTTGTTCATATGTGCCCAAACCAAATATTTTCTTGTAACAATAAATATGCTTCCAAGTTATTCATACTCTGCATCATTTATTAACTAAGCAAGACTTCATATTAACAACACTTGGTACTATCTCACACTTTTATTCTGCGTCATTTTGAAAAAAAATGTAATATTGGCCATGAAATGGTGTACTTTGTTCTGGAGTCAATATCTGAGGAATAGATCCTTAACACACACTAACGCCCTTGGAATACTTAGAAAAATCTATTCTTGTCTTCTTAACTCTTATTATTTATTCAGTTTTCATCTCAATCATAACTTCTTCAAGTGAACTTTCCCTCAGTTAAATCCCACATTCTATATTTATCCTTGTGACTTTTATTCAATATGTATCTCTCCTACTGTGCTGTAAGTGAAATAAGGGCAGTGAATATGTGTGATATATAAAAGTCAAGCAACAGTTATCAGATAAATAAATGTGGAACATAGTATCTGACTCCCAGATTTGATTTGAGAATTAAATGGGTAAGTACATGTAAACACTTAGAGTTTAAAATGTAAACTCAGCGAAGTTGGAATTCTTTTCTGCTAATACATTCAAGCAACTTAGAAGAGTGACTAAGATATAATACATTTTAAACAAATAAATAATGAATGAATAAAAAAAGAATGGAACCCAACAATGCAACCATAGAGAAACATGAAGCTAAACTTCTCAATGAAGCTAAACTTCATTGCTGGGCCTAAAAGAATGAGTAAATAAACTATATATAAAACATTCAACTGTCTGATTGACATGACTCCAGAGAGTGTGTGAAAACACAGATAGGTAGGTTAAGCTTGAGATCACCAAGGCTAAAAAGTTTCAGTCTGAAAGCACTGTGCATATTTATAAAGTATTTAGGGCCATCTGATAAGGGTCAGGCTTGAATCTATTGTATTATTAATATTTCCATATGATTTAATTAAATTGACTTATTTTTTGAAATATCTGGAACACAGATATTAAAAACATGGGCAAAGATTAAAATAATGTGACTGGAATCAATTAAGAAAATCCCTAAGGCTGAAAAAGATAGGTAGAACATACCAATCATCACTTGATATCATTTAGTATGCATAAAAAATGCTTGAAAACAGCGTTGGAATAAGGGACAACATGCTGATTATAAACAGAGTAAATTATTAACAGTGGGAATCATCAGTACAAAAGACATTAAAGCAAATGAAAAAAATAAAGAAGGAAACAAACAAAAGGAAAGAAAAGAGAGAGACAGAGAATCGTATCACTGAAAACACCACACAAAAGCTATTTCTCCAATACATTATGAAAACGCACACAGTACTGACACTGAGACCCAATCATGGCATTGATTCTGAGATATGATTGATTCTTTGCCATGGCATGTTATTTGTGCAATGGTAATCATCTGGTAAATTATGTAGCAGTATGTAAAGTTCAGTGCTAGTTTTTTTTTACCACAAGAATGGATACAGGGGTCCTTTTCAGATAGCTCATTTCAGAACTGAGCCAGGAGGAATGTATACACTTCCCCGATCACTGCTGTGAGAAAGCAAAGGCTCATGCTGAAAGCCACCATCTGCATGATGCCAAACACCACAAAGTTGGCTACGCCTCCCTGCACAAACATGTTGATGCATTTGTATGGCTTAAGTCATTGAGTCAGTTTCAAAAACGGTTGTGAGAAATTTGTTTGACTTTTCAAAATGTGATTTAAGACTCCCGTCAGAATTTTGAGTCAGTGTGAGTAGACAGCTCTCAATTCTGTTTTTAAAATATCAATGGATATCTATATCCCAAATTAAAAAAAAATTCAAATAAAGAGCTCTAAGTATTGCTTTTTTTTTTGCTTATTTCCCATAATGCACAAACCTATATGCTTTATGTTAGCATTCTTTTTACTTCAAATATGGCTTCTTGCTATTTGTCTATTGAAGAAGAATTGAAAAAGCAAACATATATGTAATACATTTCTGTAGAGAACTTAACATATGATTTGTATAAACCACTTATAGATTTTATCCATATTCTGACAGCTCGATATTAAAGTTGGTGTGATTTTGCTAATATCATCCACAAAGAGGAATATTCTCAAAAATTCAGATTTCAATTTTTCAGTAATAAAAGATCAAGTCACAACATTTAAAATATTTTTAATACATTTTAGAAACAGTTATTTGTACCTTAATTCATTCAAAAAAGGATGTAAAACAGCCTATATACATGTACGTTCAATACAGAACAAAAGTAAAATATATGAAGTTCTAGAAATAAAGATAAAATAAATGCTGGAAAATAATGTGGAATGGGGAGTAAATATACACAATTTTATTTGTTGGCCAAAGATGGCTCACAACATATGCTTTGTGAGGTCTTAGAGCCAGAAGAAATAAGGAAAAGATTGAGAGCTAAATTATACAATTGTCAGAAAAGGTTCCCAGGTCACAACATTAATTCATGAGACATTTATTCAACAGTTAATTCTTTTTCTGTCTCTTTTTTTTTAACTAAGTGCTAAGAAAAATTTCTTTCATTGGTCCTGAGGGTACACTGTGTAATGTAATAAAGGCTGTCTTCAAGAACATCCCAACTCTGAATACCATGGATATGTCAGGACAGCTTCCTCTTATGTATCAGCATAGTCCAATGTCACAGTTTCAATTCACATGTCAGAAAAGAAGCCTAGAATGTACCCAAAATGTTACCCCAGTACAAATGATCTGATCTGACTAGAGTTATGACAGCTTGATTGAAATGTTTTCAGTAAAAAATAAAAATATCTTATGATTATTTGATAAGGCTTTTCTTTTTTCCTGGGGCATAAAAGACATTTATTAAATATGCATAGATAAAAAATATGTACATTCACATATATTATACATTAAACATATCTTAATAGTGTATAATACTATGAAGCTCCATTACCAAACATCCTCCTTAAATAAAATATTTCTTTTAATTGGAAACCCTTTGCATGACTTTCTTCCATCCCATCTTGTTATCTTCAGGGAGGTAACTTCTTTCCTGAATTTCATGTTTATTATTTCCTTTCTTTGGTTTATTATTGTACTAAAACTATTATCCTTAATAATACATTAGTTTTTCCTGTTTTTTAACTTCATATAAATTGAATCCACTCTATACACTTTTCTGCAATTCGTTTTTTGTACCTTACATGCTGTTCCTGAAACTCAACCATGTTATTGTTTATACCTGTCATTTGTTCCATTTTATTAATGTATAGAATTCCTTTCTATATCATAATATATTTACACATGCTACTACTTACAGACAATTGATTTGTTTCCTTTTTTTTTGGTTAAGATAAATATTACTGCCAATGTCATTCTGATACATGTCTACAGGTACACATCTTTCTCTAGATTGAATACCAAAGAAAGTATTTTGTGGACATTAAAATGTTTATCTTCAACTTTACTAGAGCATGGCAATTTTTTTCTAAAGTGGTTTTATTAATTTAAATTCACCAACATTATAACAACATTCCAGTTTATCCATAGTTTTATCTTCTTATTGTCAAAGTTTTATTAAAAAATTTTCTTCCAAACTGTTGAGTGCAAAGTTGTGTCTTATTGGTCTTAAATTTTATTTTCCTCTTTATTAACGGTTTTAGAATATCTGCATGTCAATGAATCACTTTTCATGTGCTTATTCAGGACTTTTGACTATTTCTCTTTTGAAGAGTCATTTTGCTTTTATTCATAATTATTTTTGCCAAATCTACGTGTTGCAAATAATCTTTCTGTTCCTAACTTGTTTATTTTCTACATGATATTTTGAGCAACTAAAATTTTAAGTATTAGCATTGTCAACTTGATCTCTGTTTTGCTATGGGAGTCTTAAGAAATTAATGTCTACTGAGGTTACACAGATATTCTTCTCTACTGACTTCTAAAAGCTTTATTGTTTTTCTTTTAATATTAAAGTTTTTAATCCACCTGGAGTAATTTTTGCATATAGGACAAGATAGGGGTCCAACTTCACTTACCTCCATACAGAAAACTAATCATATCAATACATTGTATTTAAAAATTCATCAATTCCCACAAAACCACAAATCCTATTTTGTGATAAATTGAAAATCCACATATATGTGGATTGTTTCTGGGCTTTTTATTCTACTTGATGTTTTCTTAGTTCATAGATTAATAGCATTGTCTTATTTATCATGGGTCCATAATACTTTATGGTATATGATGAGGCAACTCCCTTTTCCTGTTCTTCACAGGAATGTCTTAGAAAATTCTGGCATTTTCTCTTTGACATAAACTTTAGAATCACCTCAACAAGATCCATAAAATGAACTATAGGGATTTTGATGTTAAGTTCATCAAATCTATAAATCAGTTTGGGGAGCATTGACATTTACAGGTAATAGAATCTTCCCATATATGAACCTGGCACATACATCTGTTTATTTACACCTTTAATGCTTCCAATGAAGCATTTTAGTTTTCTTCAGAGATACCATGCTAATAGTTTTCTAGGTACTTTATTTTTGAGGTAGCTGTCAATGGCATCCTCTTAAAATTACTTTTTCTAATAAGCGTTTTTGGTTGTTGTTGGTCGTATAAAGAAATGCAACTGAGCTTTATGTATTTTAATACAACCAATTCAGTAAAATTTCTTATTAGAAATTAATTTATCTCTATAGTTTTATTTATATACAGATAATTATGCTATCTGTGAATAATTATATCTTCAAACCTTTTGTATATAAATCAAATGGCAAAACAAAAATTGAAACCCTGTCTACCACAGTCAGAGATTTTGATCTTGCTACTACATCAAGTCAATGTTCTTTTAAAAATGAGGACATAAAAACACCCTTTTTCTAATATTCTATGTTTAAGAACAGAGTTTTAAAAATTACAAAACAGGCATGCTAGAAAATCAAATTATGTTACTAATTGTTAGTAAGACCTCTAAAGTTAAATATATTCTAACTTTATTTACCATGATTGACTTTTCCATTTAGGGATTCTTTTGGAATATTTGAAAATGACTACCTTATTATTATCTTGTTTTCTTCTTTCCTTTGGCTGCTTCAAAAACTATTCATTTTAACACAAGTGCCAAGATTAGGGGGAAAAAAACTTACGCTTTCATGATTCTTTATATATTTAAGAGAATATTTATATCCATCATGTCAACTGATCTTTAGAGGGATTCTGTGAATTGAGATGTCATTGCATTATTTTTCAGGTGAAGAATTTAGTGAATTTCATTAAAAAATAGAAAAAATGATTTTAGAAGCCTGTATCATATTGACCCCATGTTAAACATATGCAATATCACACAGTGATTAAATTATAAGATTGATTTTTTTAAGAAAAATAAAAATGTTACTAGGAAAACATCAACAGCAGGAGAAATATTTGTTCCTCATTATGTCCCATGTCGCATGCTCCATGACTGAATAATTTCTTAAATATTAGATGTTAAACATTATAAAATAAATTGAATTTATTAAATTGCGAATTTTTTAATAAAACAAATTTCTTGCCTAAACCTATATATAAGGGATATATATGTGTGTGAATACATATTTACGCAGATATACACATACATACATGCATATACAGGTTATATTGATTGATGCTCAGTAGGAGATAAGCTAGGAACAAGTATTTCTGTTGATATAATAGCTACTTTATGTTGGTCTAATTCCTCACAAATATATAAATAAAATTTTATTAACCAATGCACAATAGGAAATAAGCTCAATAAAAGGTATCAAGTCTTGATTTATTTGTATTCTCTTACCTAACCTTGCAACAAATAGTGATATTGATAGGTCATAGGCCTTAGTTAGAAAACATAAAACTAAATGGTTCACAGGGAAATTAATTTTATTATGTTAGCTTTTAAAAAGTATTTTTTTATTCTTACTGAACTAACTTCTACAAGTCACTTTCTGCCTTTTACATGACTCTCCATCCAGCGCACACACTATTTCCTTTGCAATAGTCTTTTGTGTGCGCTGCTGAAAATCGATAACCTTGAATGCAGTGTGTGGTGGCAAATCTACCAACTCTGTCAAACAGAGAGAGAGAGAAGAATTAAGATATTGCATTTAGGCATGTGTATTAACTCACCATCTAACATGGTAAAGGTAATGAGTGTAACCCTCACAATGGTGGAGTATAGGGAGCTTTTAAATAGGGAGTTTAATCTCCTTTAGAGCAAAGCCACACTCTCGGTTGCCCTAGGTTTTTGGCAAGATTCCCAGAAGCTGCAGTCATTCATGAGCCACACACTCTGTTCTGAGGAAAATTGCATTGGGATCTTCACACAGTGCAACCATTGCTCTCATTTTGGATGCCTCATCTGTAAAAAATCCCCTCACACATGTATATACACGTGCATGGTACTTAACTCAGCCACCACCAAAGAATGGAGCACAACTGGGATTTGAACCTGTAGTTGCAGGAAGTCCAAGTATTTCAAACCTTATGTGTCGACTATAAAACCATTCCCTCTGGCTGATAATTCTGGAATTAAAACGTAGTTCATGTTAAGCAAGCTTGGAAAATTCCCAAGTCAAATAAGCTATTTAGAAAGGCTTGTTCTCTTCTCTGGAAATGCAGAAGCCACAGCTTTATTCCACCTCAGTTCTCTTTGACTTTTGCAATGTACTTCATGTTCTCATTCACACTAAACTCTGTCTAGTTTGAATTAGATTTTTCTGTAAGTAAGATATGCTTAATGTGACTATAAAATGTAATACAGTACATAATATGTGTTCACTTATTTTAATTATGGAGCTATGAAAAATTAGTAGTATATTTTATTTGGAAGACAAGGGGCAATCAATCACTTTCATTACTTATTGTTTGTTTAATAGAATAGAGCTTGAGATTGTATTTTGACTGGGTAAACTAAAATGGCTAATGAGACCAATATGTATATCTTTTCCTTATGTAATATTTTTTCATGGCTATGTATATTTGAGTTTTATGTTAATTGAGGTTGTTGCTTTCAATAATTATAGCTGCCTTGTATTTCAATTACTTCAATTTGAAAAACCAAATTTTACGTAAACTTACTGTTTGAAAATGCATGGATAGGAAACCTAGTAGGTCAGTTTTTAGATGTATGCATTTTCTTACATTTATACATATGTATGTTATATTTATATTTAAATTATATAATTTATACTTAAATTATATATACATAGAATATGCCTGCAATTAAATAGAAAAGGCAAAAAGCAAATGCACAAAATCACTACCACCATCATCAACAACAAAATCAGAAGACAATGTATATTCAACCTTTTTATACCATACAATTTCGCTCATAATTTAACTGGAAAGAAACAGGTTCACTTTAAGCTTTGGCCAAAAATATCTATAGCAATGAAGCTATTATTACTGAAGTTGTATCATCCTTAGATAGCATCAACTACAATCATGAGAGGACCCTCCAGAGATCCAGGTTTCATGAAGAAAAGTCAGATGCCCTAAGATACTGCTTTCTTTGCATGCACATGGTTGTTCTGTTCAACTCATGAACATATCGTTAGTGTTTTTTGTTAGAAACACATTTTCTTTGATATCAACATGTTATGTTTCCTCAGAAAATTTTCTCTCCCAGGGCTGGATGTCCTTTTGTAAAACTGATTTTATTAATTTTTCTAATGTTCTGTGATTTAAAAAAAAAAGAAGCAAAATAGTGGCAGAGAAAGGACAAGCATTGCTCTCTTCATTTGGTAGATAGAGAAACTGAGGTACACAGATTATGTGGCTCCCCGGGCAATAACACTTTTATGTTTCAGTTGAGAAAACAAAATATAAGTAAAATATAAGCAAAAATTTAGCAAACTTTCTTACCTGGTTTTATTTTACTTATTTTTTTTTTTTTTGGGCACATACTCATATCACTTGACTTCATTTGCATTTTACATATTTAAAATGAAGATGACTTTATCTCTCCAGAATTAGCACTTTTTTTTCAAATAGAAAATTTTTCAAACAACAAAAACCAGAATCAATTCCTTTGAGTCCTGACTCAATTGTCCCCAGCAAGGTCAATTTGGTATTTTCTGCAGATTTTATGATTGGCAATGAATTAGAACACACAGAGAGAGATTGAGGGTTTCCTATTAAGACATTTCAATTTTTATATAAATGCAAAAAGGTGAAAGACTTTATAGAAATTAAAATACATACCCTCTAAATAAACAATTATGTTAAAATATAAATATTTGCCTCATTGATATTTGCAAATAAGACATAATAATAAAAATCAGTTAATTGAAAAATACATTAATAGAATGCTGAATATGCACCCAGAACAAGCTACTATAAACAGATGAAAATTTTAGCACCATTTAAGATCCTCCACACGATGATAAAATCAATTGTAATTCACAATATTGTTCATCATGTCCATTTATACAGTCCTTTGGCAAAATTTCTTTCAACAGTATTTTTCAAATGTATTAGGAAAATGTAAAATTCAAGTCTTACAAACGTTTAATTAATTTAGTACTTTAAAGTGTTAATGAAAAATGTTAATATTGGAAAAGTTATACCATGGTAACTTCATAAGAAAAATAATTGTTTGCATTTTAGTGGGAAAAAAGTCTAAGGAGTAGCAATCACCATTTGATAGGAATCTTTTACTTTCTAATTCTATTATTGAAGTATATAAGCTATAAGTGAAGTACCTTTTATAGCTAATATGTCAATGGGATTGTTTAAACAAGATAATCAAATCAGATTTGTTTTTAAACTGACATTTTCTTTTCAACTTGTTCCATGATGTCGTATTTGTTTATTCTGAAAGAAATTTATTAACCTTTTAAAGCTCTCAGGCCATATGACATTAGAGGTTATTAATGGGATGTATTTGGTATTATAAGCAGATTTAATAGGCGTTTTTATATCCTGTGTATGAATAAAAATGTTTATTTTAAAAATGTATTGAAGAATCATGTTAATTGTGCTATTAAAAATGTTGCCATGTAATTCAACTTTCTTAGATAGAATACCAGAGACATTTAAATCTGCTTAGACTTTCTTTTAAAATTGCATTTCTTACATTACAAGAGCTATTTTGCCTTGATCATCACTTGGCAGATATATTATTGCAAGTTAATAGGCTAAGAGATATATTTAACAGTTACTGCAGGTATTATTTCAAATTCCACAATTGCCAAAAAAACAGTTTTTACATTTTTCTTTGGCTTTTTTCTTAGATTAGAATGTATAATATTTAATCTGAGGAAAAGTATTAACATTGGAATAAAATTTAACATTTGTGCAAATAATTTTGCAGATTTAATATAAACTTAGCAAAATGATAACTGTGAGATGAAATTGAAAAAGGAAAAATGTGCTTTAAGAATCAAATGGAAGAAACCTCGAATAAGAGATTAAATTTATGAGTAATTTCTTAAAGAAAGAAGACATTATTAGAAACTAAATTTGTAATGAACTCCGTATGAAACACTTAGAAATAAAGTAAAATGTTATTATCAAAATAAAGCCTGAATCAAAAGTGGTTGCTAAATAATGTTACTGGCAATATACAGAAAATAAACCTGAAAGAACAGATCCAATTGTCATATCTATTCAGACATTTTGCAAAAGTTTTGACATTAAAAAATTCACATTTTAAAAACAGGAGGCGAACCTTGGTGCACAAAGAAAAGCGTAGTGATTTCAATTTATTATAAAGTATGACCATGCATTTGAAAGAGATTTTTTATATTTGACATATGTAAGATATATGAGTATTTAAAAATTTTTATGTCGACTTGCATTGCACAAAGAACATAATCAGTTTCTTGATCATCTCACATGTGTGGCAGGCCTCACTGAAGACAACTGGAGCTAGAATCAGAGAGATTTCCAGCGATTCTTGAAACAAAGCAAAATAAGAAAGCTTGAAGCTTTTGCAGAAATTGTGACATTTGCCTCAAGTTAATGACCTCACTCCCTCCCCGTGTAGCTATAAATGAAAACAATAATAACAAAAAGAGCATGGCTGTTACTGTGACATGCTTTTTCTTGAGAAAAATGTTGCACCCTAAAATGAACCTTTATTTCAGGGATCACCCCACCTCGGGGGGGGGGGGGGAAGAATCTAAAGTAGATGTTCATTCAAACTGAAAGAGCTATGTATTTTGGTCATCTTTGTTATTTCCTAAGACAGTTTTTACCTTTCTTCCTCTGTGATTTAGATGCAGGTTAACAAAAAAAATTAACAGCTTGAATAGTGCTAATTAAAACCAATTATAATTTCATTGACCTGCCATGGCTCACTATGTCCTTGTTTTAAAAAAAAATGATTTTGCTTTATGCACGTGTCTGGCTTTATGCACAAGTCTGATTGGGGAAGCTTAATATTCAACAAATGTACATGAAGTAATCAATTAATTAAAGCAGTCTAAAGATAACAATAACCTGTGAAATTTCTTTTGTTAATTTTTAATTAACATGATTATTTTTAAAAAATACATTCAGACTTCAAAAGGACAACTTAGTTCATTGAATTAGTGATTATTTAACTGGTAAATAGATTGGTTTCATGTCAATAAACAGAAGAAAGTTTCTATATAGTTGATTCATCATGAAATCTTAGAGATGACTATGCTAGCAATGAAGAAGAAAGTTCCCACAAATCAATTTAGTTCTCAAGGAAAGCAATTCAATCTAAATGTAACCTACTCTAGTTAACAAAAGGTATTTTGTGAGCTTTGGTTAGAAATGTAATACAGTAACCTAGAATTACCTTACATCTAAGTTTAGCAACTACCATTTTCACATTGTGCTGTACATAGCTTAAAAAGTTGTCTACTCCCATCTAGTGGTCCTGTAGTTAAATATCCTTTAAAAAATTAGCAGTATGAATGCTCCGTATTAACGCAAATGGAACTGCTGTTTTATTGTCAGAATTAAATAATTAATGCAGTTAACAACATCTGCATAGATTAAGTAATTCAGACTCATGGGTTTTGTTGATAGCAGTAATTTTAAAAGCAGCATAAAATGGTTTTACTCTGATTTATGAAGCATAGCTCATGCTGCCAGAGCCGCATGAAGCTCATTGACTGAAAAACTCCCAGGATCACTCAAGAGAATTGCCATAGTTCTATAGTCAACAATTTCTTATGAATATTTTATAAAAATGTCTATGTATAAAGAGAAGGAAAGTTCAAGCAATGAGGTCCTCTGTGTACAGCTGAACTCAAGAATATAAAAATAGATGATTTAAAATTTTTTATAATGTAATCATTATTTTTTGTACCAAAATGCAGATGAGAAGAGCATTTGTTGTATTAATGATACCTGATTTAAAAAACAAAAAGCAAAAACTGAAAAGAAAAAAGGAATTGCATTTTTCATTTTAGCAAAAGGAAATTTTTTGTGTTTTTTTGTTTTTGAATCTTACACTAACATAGCAGCATGTGGCTTGGTGTGGGTATAATGTAGTATTTTCACACATGATGGATTAATTTGGACCTGGTACAATGGGGAAATATAGCTCCATTTCAATAAACAGGATCAAATTTTTATAGTATCAGTGTAATTTCTACATGATAGCCACTTACTCTTTTCCAATGAGTAAAGATGTGATGACTGTGAGCTAATTATCCAGCAGAGCAGATTTACTTATTTTACTCACTAAAACATTTTGAGTGTCTCTATACAGATACTGTACTGGGTGTTCGGCAAAAATGTAGTATTTGTTTCACTATTTGGAGACACAAGAGAAACAGGCATCATCACAACTCCAGACAAAGGAATAGTTGAGTCATAACATAAATCCTCGATTCTGAGGAAAGTAAGAACCCACAGTGGTTGAGAAAGCTTCCTGGGAGTGGTAGGGTTTGATCTGAAGCTCAAAGAATGAGTGTGGCTTGCGTGAGAAGCAAGAGGGTAATGGCTTCAACAGTAACAAAGATGCAAAGTTTAGAGTAAATTAGATATGTTTGAGGGAGAGCTAGCGATTATTCTCTCAAGAATGCAGAGGTTTCATACCAGGGAGCAGTGGAAGAAAGAGTTAAAAAGTAGTGTAGGCCAGACTAGGAAGTGTCCTGAATGCCTTGTCACACAAGAAAGCTGAATGAGCAGGGATTGGATTAGCAAGTTTTCCTTGGAGGTATAAAACTTAATATAAGGAAAATGGAATATGCACATCCTTGCAAGATGACTAGAAAGAAAAAATTATTAGCAATATGTTTCCTCACATAAAAATCATGAGATTTGTGCCAGTGGTTAATTGATCAGCATGAATTGAAAACTTATATTATGGAATTTACTTATTGATTTATTCATATAAACATTAAATATTTTTAGCATATATTATGTAAATAATAGGAACTATGAGTATTTACATAGGGCTTACATTTTAAATGCTATTTAAGAATATTTCTTGTGTTAGAAAGTAATGGATATTAGTGGCAACATCCAATGATTTTGCTTTTCTTCATAATGTAAAACAGATACTTAAATACGTATTCTATTAATAAAAGTTTCAAGACTGACTACAAATCTTAATGTAGATCTCTTACATACAATTTATTAAAAAATATTTTTTTACCTTGCTTTTTGTTGCTTACTTGTTAAATAAGACCACCATCAAAAGGTAGAACCAAGGAACTAAGGTAACGAATAGGAAGAACAATGAGTTTAAATCATTTGGAAAGCAACTAAATTATCTCACAATGTTGTTAACTGATACCAACCAGTGACACCCAGCAAGAATGAATAATAAATCAAGTTTTTCTTTTCTTGAAATAGTACAAAACTATTTGTTTCTCTTCCTGTTTCAGACTGTTCCTCCATTGCCACACCTATATACACACATACATATGTCACATATCACAATACATAGGTAATAAATAGATAAATGTAAGCTGTGGAAAGATTAAAATTGTTATGTATATAAATATCACTGAAACATTTATGTAAATATATAAAATATGAGTAAAATATAATTTTAACTTGTTATATATTCTTTGAAAATCAGGACTATTTCAATTCCCAATGTCTAAAATATTATAGCATATATAGCATTTTATCCTCATGAGTAGATATACAAATAGATTTATATTTGTAGTGAAAACTATTTCTTTGTCATTATTTAGGCAAACAAATATTTAGGCAAGTAAACACAGTCCTTATAGTTAAAGATACTATTCCAGACAACGTTAAAGTTTTGAAATGGAGAATATTCCAATCATATGTATATACATATATATGTTAATTATTTTATTTCACAAGTCTAATTTCACATTCTGAAATAGTCTACATTATAGACAGATATTGGAAATAAAAAAATAACTTAGGACTTGAAACAAATCTCTTTCACAAACATATTTTGTAAAATAAAATACTAAATGAGTTTCGTCAGGGTAATATTTTAAATTATTTTTGGCTGAGAGATCTTACTAAGCTCCTAAGAAGTATGTTTTCTTTTGCTGATCGGTTGACAGATACAGGATGATTCCCCGACTTTGATGTGCTTTTATCAAGCTACATCAAGCCTAAAATCAACTCCCTCAAACGAAAATACATATTTTTTTATTATTTTGTTTTCTTAGGATAAAAAGAAAGCATATGACTTTGGGTTAAGAAAAAGCAAAGCAAAACCAAAACAGGAAAGTTTGCCTGCAATAGACAGGTGAGTCAGAGGAGTGAGGTCCTGCATAGTGACTCATTCCAAGTGGCATTTTGTTTAGCTGCTTTATTTTAAAACTCATGCCCCGCTTCCTTTTTTTTTTTTTTTTAATATTGTAGCAACGAACAAAGACGATCAAGAGGAAAAGCAATATAGTCATTAAGTAGTAAGTGGTAGAAGAGGCTTTGGGGTTAAAATTAATAAAACCAGCATGCTGTACATTAAGAATGTATAAATATTTAAGGAACTACAGCCTGCTTGGAGATGTAAACCGATTAGCAAAACTACTTAATCTGAAGATGCAAATGTTTCAGGTAGATAAAATAAACAGAGACTCCTTGTTGGAAGTGTGATCAGTTTTCATTCTGGGAGTGCTTTATTTCTTTAAAATTTCAATCGTCAAAATAAAGCACTTTTGATGTTTTGTGTAAAAGGTTTTATGTTGCATCTAACGCAATGCAGGAAATGGAATAACAAATAAAATCATTGCAGATGTTTTTCTTTTCTTGTCGGGTCATGTATTATAGATGTAATTCTGGCCTTTCACATTGAAATTAAAGGGAAACTAGGATACAAGAAACTGAAGACTCATCCTTCAAGATTTTCTTTGCTGGCAATATTGATACATAAAAGCTTGTCCACTGGAAGGAAAGTATTTAAAGGTAAAATAGTTGTACTTCATTTACAGCGTTTCAAATGATATAGAGTCAATGTAGTTTAAAATAATTAACAAATAATTAAAGACTTTAATGAAAATAGTTCTAAATGACTGCTGTTTACTCCATTTTCTTTCTCTTATGAAATCTATAGAAATTTGATTGACATCAATTTCAGTAATTAATATTTAACATTTAGATGAATATTTAAAATATAGAATTCTTAACTGAGTGTCAGTAAATATACGCATGGTTGTATTTATTTACATGAAACATCTAATAATTTACTGATATTTCTTAATTTTTATTTGAATCCTTTTATATCACACAGCTTTGAACTTGGCAATGTTAGAATTAATATTATAATGTAGATTATATTCACATAACATCAAAATTCCCACATGTGTAGGGATATTTTTTCCAATTATCTGGGCAAAACTAAATATTCAATATGGAAATGTTCTGTTGGTTCAGTAATTATGTCATTATTTCAACAAAATTAGTTAGCATCAGGTATGCTGTGAATCACAAGTTGTCTGTCTGCGTCGGAATTCCTTAACAAAGATCTCCATTTTTATGTTCAATTCCTATGAAAACATTAATTTTTTTTTGCCAGTAGAATGCATCTGTACAGAATAAACAGCTATATCAAAACCAGTATATTCAATTCCTATTTGCAATTTTAAATTTGTATTTGTAGAAAGACCAAATAAATCTTTTAAGCAGAGAAAAGAATGACGGAATAGCCAATAATTGTCAGTGAATAAATCACAGTTTCCTTTCCATTGACAGAGCACCGGGGAGAAGTGCTCATAAGTGGGGGTTGTAGTCAGAAGACTTTCTCTCTGATTGATATTAGGCACCGCGTGGGTCGGGGAACAAGCTAAGACAATGATCCATCAAGAATACCTTGTCCCAAATATGTCAAATATTTAAGTTTTGTTTTTCTTGTTCCTGTTTTCCACATCTTCTCCCTGGCCTACTTTTCTTACTTAAAAAAAAAAAAAAAAAAAAAGCTATCATTCTATAGCCTTAATACTTAGCTCTTGGCAATACTCAATCTTGGACTATTTTCTCATCATTTTCTGGTGTTTGAATACTGCATTCAAAAATCTTTGTAGTTAATACAAATAGAGGCTTTTGAAATTCTTTTTCAAATAAATCATTTTGTTAATTTTAAAGGAGAAATTTATATCGAGAATTATTAAAGCATTTTAGCTTTTCTAAATTCTGCTTCAAAATATCATATTATGTATATTCTGACAAATAAATAGGTAGATGTAAGAATGTACTACTTCTGTGTACATCCAGTCTGAGAAATATATCAATTTAAGAGTAATCATTTGCATTTTCCTTTTATACTTTTGCTTATAAGTACAGCAATAGATCTTTGCTGACTGTAAAGGCATTTGCTGACCCACCCACTATTTTGCAGAGCACAGAAAATATTCGTTAGATCATATAAACATAACAGCCTATATTAAATGTGTAACAGATGTTAAAAAGAGAATCATTGTTAATTCACAATGAATTTAGAAAACCAAATTGTATCTATCAATACCTAGTAAATAGTAGGGAAACACATTTAATTGTATATTTTACACTCTTGAACATCTCTAACATCCTAAAATAAAATATGTTCCACTGAGTGGGATGAAGTGAGCGAGAGCTCTTTCTTTTGTTATAGTAACATATAAAACTCTCGTGTAAGTTGCAGTTCTCTCCCACCTTTCAGTGAAAACACTGGCTATGAAAGACTTCTTGCACATGGTACAAGCAGGAAATACTTTCACAACTTTCCCACTGACACACTTACCTCTTGTCTCTATTAATTTACACCACCTCAATTTCCCCATGCCAGACACTTTCAAAAATTCTAACATGTATAAATGGCAGAATTACAAGGTTTGAAAGCAGGAACTTGATAAATAGGACTAATGCATCACTTGGAGCAGCCTTCTGTCTCTGAGGCAAAGAAAGTGAGCTGATTATCTAGCTAATTCATTAAAAAATTTAATTTATGTGAAGTGAATAATTTATTTTTCATTCTTTAACACTTGGAAGGATCTTTGCCTTTCTGTTGGTAGAGAAAGATATTAAAATATAATTCAGTTACCACAGGAAAACAATTGAAAGTTATGTTTATTGTCTACCATCATCACATTTTGCATTGCAGCACAATTATCACTTCTGTAATGATAAAAATTACAACTGAGATTTATTGAGCATTCATTATGTGACAATTCCAAAACCAGAAACTAATTCTCCAAACCCAATATGTTCTACATTTAGAGAGGTAATAATAATAAAATATTTCATAAATCTATCATTTTAGTTAATTTGTTTTAATGCCTCAAATTAAGAGTCACAAGGAAAAAGTACTGCCATTTTGTGGTTTGCTTAAATTAACATGTCATGGATAATTTTTAAATATATGTGCCAAAAACATAGCATTAATTGGTGTCCCTCTAGTTAAGGATTTCCTGATTTGCTATAATGGAGTTGCAACAATTTCACTGATATTTTTAATATTAGAAAAAAATTATAATTGTCTACCACTTGAAGTTTTCACTGGGATCATGCAAACTCTCAAAGACCAGGAAAAATAAACATATGTACAAAATAATTTCTGTAGCTTTCTCCAGCTGTATAGAGCAGGTCAAGAATGATTAAAACAGACTAGGAATTTTTGAGATGAAAACTTGACCTATGAACAACTGGGCCAAAAGGCAACAAAATATCATATCACAGATTCTTTCTGCAACATAAAGTACATTTAGGCCATAAAACTGCAATGACCACAAATAGAACAGCCACCAAACAAAAATAGGATATGGAACCCAAGATGAGAAAGAATATTAATTAATGTGATTATTTTTTTATGAATAGTTTATAACTTTTATAGGACAAACTTAATAGTTTTTCTCTAAAATTTATAAATCAGTATAAAGTGGCTTAAGCATATTTAATTATATATAATATAATTAAATTACATTTACAGAATTAAAATAAGAAAATTTCAAAATAATATCAGTGTAAACTTAGGAAAGTATATCAGGTAAGGAGGGAAGGGGAAATTAAATTACCTCACCCTTTAGTATTTTATAACGGGAAGTCTACTGATACTATGAAATCTTGTTAAAAAAGACTATATATTTTAAAATATGTAAAGTCATTAAGCTAAACAATAGAAAATATAGCATAGAATCTAAATTTGATTAAAGCTTCAGACTACACAATGTGAGCTACAAAATCTGGTATTAGGTAAGAGAAGTCTTTCTTTCTCTTGACAAGAAAAAAGAAACAAATCACTGGACACTAGATATTTCTGACACATTTGAGAGAATTATCTACCAGACAATATATCAACGGAGATGACTCAAGTGGTAAAGGATTATAGAATTTAGGTCAACGTGGGAACGACTGAGAAAATTCAAGGAACAAGGAAGTCATTTTAGCAGACACTTCCTCTTTCATTTCATCTGAGAAAAGTGAAGTCTGAAGCCATTTTTGAAATAAAGTTTCTTTATATTATCATATCCAGTTGAATAAGAAAAATGACAAATGTATTAGCGCGCGCGTGCACGTGTGTGTATGTGTGTGTGTCTGCCGTGGCGTGTGGAAGTGCAGCGGCTTCCAATCGTATGTGGCCTCGACTGGTAATGATGAAGTGGCAGGAGTTGTTCTGCAGCAGCCTTGAGGGCACTGGAGAAAGGCAAATAATAAGTCTCTCAGAGTCTATATCCCTTTAACATTATTCGAATTTGATATAATAGAGAAGGAAGTTAAAGTCAGAGATAGAAACAGTAACGTTATACAGAGATAGAATAAGACACACAAATCTACTTCTTTAGTGGTGTATTTTGATAAGAGAAATTGCATCTAAAAATTATTAAGCACAGATTCTATAAAAATAATTATAATAGCTGCCAGTTTGACCACCATGTTACTATGCTATATTGGTTCCTGTGAATGAATGCAGTTGGAAATAGGATTTCACAGTTGTCTTCAATGTCATGTCATGGAAGAATAGTGGTCAGAAAACATTTCTATCACATTTTTCACTGACACATCTGCATAATATCAGACTATGCAAGCAGGCAGATGTTGTATGAATTCTGACGCTCTCTCTTAATGAGCACAGGCAGGTTTCAGAGTTCTGAGTTTCAGTTTCCTCATCTGTAAATGAGATAACTGTGACATCATTTCCTTATGTACTACAAATGAGATAACATATTAAAGCTGTCTCATGCCATCCATGGAATATAGTAAGCAAGTCGCAAATAGCAGTAGAGAAAGAGGACTAGGAGAAGAAAAAAGAAGACTCGAATGTTAATGTTAATAATAATGAATAACCACACCCCCCGCCGCCCTGCACACACACACACACACACACACATGCTTTTTTTATACACACCATAATTTTGACTTGCTATTTCCCAAAACCATATCTAAATACAAAGACTCGTTGAGCCATTTTACACTTCTGTGATCTAAACTAGCTACCCACTTGCTCAAAGCCTATCTCTGCTTTGAGTGGGACATAATTATCATACCTAACTGTTAGAGTTATGAGGATTGACTTACTAAACACATGGAAAGTGCTTAAAACAGAGCCTGGCATAAATAAGTGCTCCATAAATGTTACCTATTGTTACTTTTTGTAATATTTTCTCCTCCCCAAAATAACCATTCATTTAAAGACACAAACTCTAGCCACTGTAAGATGAAAAGAAAAAAAGGAAGGCAGGAAGAAAAAGAAAAAGAAAACAAATAAATGTGATTTGAAAAGTAGTGTTCACATTTCAAATTTGCTTTTCTTTCTAATTTTGGGTCTAGATTTGCTTTTCCTAACCTGTGCCAATTTTTTTAAATAAAATAATAATTACATCAGTATCACTTATTGAGTTCTTATGTCTAGGCATTTTGCTCAGTACATTGCTTGGTTTATAGAATTTAATCCTCCCAACATTAGACAGAAGCAGGTACAGTAATTCTCTCAATATTTCAGAAGAAGAAATTGAAGCTCAGAGTTTGGTAATTTGTCCAAGGTCATAAAGCTAGTGAGTTAGCAGAGCTGAAATCCAAAGATAGTTACAATTAAACACTCCTCAGTTTAAGTATATATGCTCTCATTAAAGCAATATCCAAAGATCTCCAGT
The DNA here is from genome assembly GCA_004363605.1 of Indri indri. Classification (NCBI taxonomy): domain Eukaryota; kingdom Metazoa; phylum Chordata; class Mammalia; order Primates; family Indriidae; genus Indri; species Indri indri. The sequence continues at coordinate 20,511 of RJWJ010000826.1, forward strand.
TTTCTAGAAATGAAGAATAATCAAATATCCAATGTCCGGATAGGGGTAGTTTAGGAATTGTTCAAATTCTTCCTCGTCCGGGGTCTGGTCCTCTCTTCCTCCTCTGGTCAGGTCTGGTCTCATTTCCTCTTCCTCTTCTGATCTGGTCTCCTCTTCCATTTCTGGTGTCATTTGACTTGCTTGCTCTTGTATTCATAAGCCAACTATATAATTGGTTGTTAGCCAGAAGCCTGAAGCTATCTAAAAAAATGATTTGGATTCCTACTGAAAGAGGTTATAAAATGTCTACTATTTGTACTAAACCGAACTAATCCCAAAATAAACATACTAATTTTACAGAAAGTTATCAAAACCCCTAGAATTCTATAAACATTGAATATATATTTCATAACACTGCAATTACACACTTCAGTTAAATTCTGGATAAGTAGCTTAGTATATAATATTAGGATATTATTCCTTTTTTCTTTTGTAATCGCTTTATAAAGAAGCACTGGATTTCTACTTTTAAGCTAGGAGGCAGTTTATCAGGTCCACTCAAAAAAAATCATTGTATAAGAATAGGTGGCAGAGAGGCCCACTTCCAAAATCCCAGTGACAGAGAAAGCACAAATCATTTTTATTGCTAAGGGGAGACAGCTGTTATTGATCTGATTTTCTCTCTGTTCTTCCTTTGATTTTTCACTTCCACATTTTCTGAACCACTCTCAACATCATGTCATTCTAATTATTTCTCCAGATCCATACATTTGGGAGACTATAGGAAACATTTTCAGTACTTTTCCTTCGCAATTCCCCATAATTATGTACTTTTGCATGCCATAACAAAATGTCACATGTACATCACCAAGGTAAATACTATTTCTTAGAGAATCCCAAGTAACAATTAAGATAAAAGCTAATATTTATTGAGTGCTCACTGAGTATTAAACACTTCCTTAAAAAGGTATCATCATCCTGTTTCTTTTAACTGAGATTTATGATGGTATAATTTTCATACAGTAACATTCATGCCTTTTTAGGTGTACAGTTTCATGAGTTTTGTAACATTTCTACAATCAAGGCATAGAATATTTCCATCACTCCCATAGTCCTCTTCTTTCCCTTTGTGTTCAGTTTCTCCTCCCACCCACAACCCCTTTGCAACCCCTAATCTGAGGTCCATCTTTATTGATTTGCCTTATCCCATTTTTAGGTAAGAAAACTCACTTTATCCAAAGGTCAGACGTTAGTAAGTGGCTAAGAAGTGGCAGGATCTATATTCAGTTACACATCAGTCTGACTGTGCAACTCTTACTTCTAGCTACTCTATTCTTCTATCTCTTCCTGGTATAATCTTCCTCATTAATGCATTAATGAGCTTAAAGAACCTCCTTGAGTCTGCTTATTTTATATTTAAAGTAATATAATTAGAAGTAGGAAGTAATAGTGTGAATTAAAGCATAATACTAAAGTATGGCTATAACTCAGCTACTGTATGTTAAAACTACCAGAGTTAGAGAAAAACATAAAGTGAGCATCACAAAGTGACAGAGTCATTCTTGAGATATCAATTTGTGTTTTCCTCTGTATTTTCCCTTTATCCCTGTTCGAATCAGGAATATTCTAACTAGGTCCTTTGAAATTGCGTGCCTAAGGATGTTTTGCAGAAGGAATCAGAGAGAGGATACGAAGAAGACTCAGAAGAGATGATGCCATGTGTCTGGGTAGGAGAAAAAAAATGCTTTGGAGGTGGTAAGGTGAGAGAAAGAAGGACTTTATTCTAAAGTGAGCAAAGAGATAGATGTTGAGAAGCTTTGGAATAGCCAAGATCCATGTATCACTCAGTAGCAGCAACCCACAGATCTTGCAAAGTTTGATGGTTCATCAAGGAAAAAAAAAATATTTGGTGCTGGGGTTTCCAATGATACTTATGAATCAAGAATGGTACACAAGTAGCCAAGCTTCCAAATTACAAGTAGCCATAAAAATTGAAAAATTGGTATCTTGTTGGTAACAGATTTTTATTTAAGTCTATTAAAAAAATAGAAGAACGTGGTATTTCTTATGCCAGTGTATAGACATAAATATATTTCCAATACATTAGCAGTATGAAATTTGATACCATTAAGGATCAGTTAAGCATTTCAGTGGAATTGTCTCATATTATTAAAAATTAATCATTTATTACTAGGACATACATTTTGTTTCTTCTGCCAATAGTCAATATTAATGAATAATTGTTAAGTTTCCTTTACTTCATTCAATATTTGAGAAACACATCTCCATTTATGACAATGTGTCACAATTAAAATGAATCGAACAGATGTTATATCAGCATGGCTGATGTGGGCAATTTGTGTATTCCACCTATATCGCTTTGCCTCAGCCCTAGAGTGGCCATCTACATGATTCTACTTTATTATATTTTCCCCCTTATGATAAAATAATGTATTTTTTCTACAATTACAAAATAGCTTTTATTTCATTCTTATACTAAGGAATTTATTGTTTCATTTGTTCTTCAATGATCCAACAAATCAATATGAAGAGCCCACAATATTTCTGACATTCTTATAGGCATTAGAAATAAAAGATGAACATAAATTTATAACTTTTAAGAGTGTCCAATCTTTATGGAGTGATAGATGAATAAATAACTATAACAAAAAGTGATTAAAATTATATAACATAAAAAGGCTATGTTCCTTATTCATTCAACAAATATTTATTGACCATATATACACTACTCTAGGGTCCCAGGGATAAAAAAGATAGATAGACAGATAGATAGATAGATAGATAGATAGATAGATAGATAGATAGATATCCCTGCCCTCTTAGATTTTTATTTGAGGTGAGACCATCAAGAAACAAACAATATGAGATGATGGTGTCATGGAGAAAAAAAAATCTTGAGGGAGTACTAGGAGTACTTAGGAAGGCCTTATAGACAATGTGACCGTGAGGAAATAATTATAATAGCAGGTCTGATTGGTCAATCCTTGAATAGCTCCCAGGGAATCTTCAGTTATGGTTGACTCTTGGCCAACTCTGGGAATGTGACCCACAGAATATTCTCTGTTACTGGTGGATGATGTTGTATACACTTAGAGCAATGGGACTAATTTCAGTACATTGTCAAGACTTTTCAGAATCATTTTGTGCAAACATCCAAATTGTTGGGGTCCCGAATTTCATGAATACCATGCTATGTTACCAACCCTACATAAAAACTCTGGGCACTGAGACTCAAGCACATGTCCCTGGGCAGAGATAATTCACATAGGTGTATATGTGCCTAGCTATGTATGGGGAGAGTCATGGGATGATGGTCAGGTTCTTATTTTTTGGGGAGCGGGGAGTGGTTGATTCCAATTTCCCTTTCCTTTCCTCTCCTCTCCTCTCCTCTCCTCTCCTCTCCTCTCCTCTCCTCTCCTTTCCTTTCCTTCTTTTCTTTCCTTTTATTTTCTTTTTTGGCTGGGTACAAGGTACTTTATTTATGGCATATGACAAAGTAGGACTCCCAAAGCCCCTTTCCTTCTTCAAAGGGTCTGGGATGGAAACTGTGTCAAGGAGGGGGGATGTTTTTGTGTGTTGGGATATGAATTGGGATGAAAAATACTCAATAGCAGAAGGTCTCACATGTTCTTCTAGGGCTGGTGGTTCAGAGGCCACCTTGGAGGCCAAGGGGAACAAAAGGTTCACCACTCTTTGCTGTAACGAATTCCTTGTCAAACCAGGAAATGAGCTTGACAAAGAAGTCCTTGAAGGCAGTGCCAGCCCCAGCATCAAAGGCAGTACAGTGTCACTTTTAAAGTCACAGGAGACAGCCTGATCATTAATGTAGTCAAGGGTGCCCTTTGTTGATCCCTCCAACGCCTGCTTCACCACTTTCTCGATGTCATCACATTTGCCAGCTTTCCCCAGGTGGCAGGTCCGATCTATGACCAATATGTTGGACATGGGAACATGGAAGGCCATGCCAGTGAGTTTCCCATTCAGCTCAAGGATAATCTTACACACAGCCTTGGCAGTGCTAGTAGATCCCGGGATGATGTTCAGGGCGGCCCCATGGCCGTCAAGCCACAGTTTCCCAGAGAGGCTATCCATGGTCTTCTAGGTGGCAGTGCTGACATGGAATGTGGTTATAAGACAAATTTATGCTAAATTTGTCATGGATGATCTTGGCTCAGAGGCTAAACAATTGATAGTATAGGAGGCATTGCTAATAATCATGAGAGAGTTGTCCCAGTTCTCGTGGTTCATGCCCATCACAAACATGGGGAAATCAGCAGAAGGGGCAGAGATGATAACATTTGGACTCCACTCTTTAAGTGAGCTCCAGCCTTCTCCAAGGTAATGAAGACACCAGTGGACTCCACAACATATTCAGGACCAGCATCATCCTATTTGATGTTGGCATATCACATCTGGAAGATGAAAATGGGCTTTCCATTGATGACAAGTTTCCCATTCTCAGCTTTGTGCCATTGCATTTGCCATGGCTGAAATTATACCGGAACATGTGTACCATGTAGTTGAGGTCAATAAAGGGGTTATTGATGGCAAGTAATATATAGTTTTCTGGAGTTATTGGCAGCCCTGGTGACCAGGTGCCCAATACAGCCAAATCCTTTTACTTTAACCCACCATCATGTCTCAGGGACTTGGCTGGCAGTGCATGAGAAGATACACCTGTCTGTCAAAGAGGAGCAGAGAGATCATGGTGTTTTGAAAATGCTCCTATAGATGATATATTTTGGGTCTGGCTGTGGAAGAGGGGGTCATGTCTGGCTTGCACAAACTTCTGTGAGAATTGATTAATACCTGCAGTTCTTTCTATCATTCTGATTCTGACTCCCATGTTAGTTTGGAGTGACCATACCACTTCCTGCCAGACAGTCATAGTTGATTAGAACAGTGTGAACATTGCAGTTTAAATGGATTCCATTGAATTTTTCTCTTGAGAATTAGGATTTAGGACAGAATGAGTCTCAGCAGTAAGAGCTAAGTATGGGAGAGCACATATCCACAACTAGAAAGGATATTCTCTATAAACGAAAGGAGAAAAACTGGACTGCAGAAAGAGAAGGAAGAAGAGGCTAGAGCAGTGGAGATAAAAAACCAATCGGCCTCAGATTCTGGGGTTCATGAAGGCAGAGGGCTAGTTCTGTCCTCCCGTGAGACCAATCTGTTCCTTTGTTCTTGGATATTGTGGCAATTCTGTATCACTCAAGAATTTCCTAGCTTATTTAAATGGGTTTCTTTTCCTTAAAACAAAATGATCCTTAATGAATGTGGACTCATTTAAAATGACCACATTACTTTGAATGACTGCATATACTATACCAAAAGGATTGGTTAAAAAAAAAAAAAAAAAACACGAAAATTTCTATAGAAATAGGATAATACTACTAGCTTTTAAAAACAAACAAACAAAACACACAGTTTTAGAAAGACAGTACTAATAACAAAGTGGCAAATGGAAGGAATGAAGAAGAAACAGGAAAAAGTGGTCTATTTGGAAAACATTTTAGATAAAATCATTAGGAAATACCTGTTTTCACACCTCATAAAAGAATGAAGTTTGGAAGACTTCTTTTAAATTTCAGGCTGAACATAAGTTGTATATTTATTTCTAACACTTGAAAAAAAAAAATCTCCAGGGTGTTTTTCCTCAAATGTTTGCAGGTGTGAATAATTAAAATACCACACTTACTGTCATTTGATTGTGTGAGCATTCTCATGTCTACAAGTGATTCTAATCAGCTTCACTGAACGTGGGAGAGCCTCTATAATTAACACAATTTTATGTACAATCCTTAGAGTTTGGAATTATAATTCATATTGCATTCCTCATTATTATTTGTATTCATTTGAACTTCCATTTTTCTTAGGGAATAATAATTTACTAAATGATCAAAATTGTTTTCATTTTTTAAAATAAAACTGTTTAGGAATGGATGGAAAATGGTCAGTACAGTATTTCAAATAATAATCCATTCCCACACACAATAATTAATTAGATGAAATAACATTTTGAGTTATTTGTTCAAGTTCATTCTTTATTAGATTTTCTCGGGTTAATTTCGTGTGAATAAATTCTTCCTTCATCTTGCAACTGATACAATGTAGCTGAGAGCAGCAAGCTTATACTAGATGGCTATCTAGTGCTCAAGGTGTATTTAGGCATCTCTTCTATCTAACCAGTGCATGGGACCAGGTAAAATGTATAATACAGCTCAGTAGTGAAGAGAAAAGCTTTGGTGTTAATAAACACCAAGATTCAAACATTGACTGAATTTCCAAGGCTTAGTGTCATCATCTATAAATTGAAGTGATAATTTCTACTTCATAGCATTGTTGAGAATTAAATGAGGCAATATATGTGCAGATTCTGGTGCATACTATATCTTAAATTCATACTTGCTATTATTATAATACTTATATAAACGGGCTTTTTATTCTCTGGAAGAGATTTTTACACTAAAGAAGCTAAGGTATTGTAATAAATTGCAATCATGTTTCTCGAAATTTTTGCTTTATTTCAACTTGCTCAATTCGAAAAAATAAAACGGCATGGATGGGTCAAAAAATGCAAATGCTAATTTTTGGAGGACAGGTAACATCAGTTACCTGATTAAACCTAACTATTTTCAACTCTGGATCCACTAGAACAATGAATCTCAAATCAGAAATGTTTTAGGGTCTCATAACCAGAAATTCCCATTATAAATTTGAGCTAATGTCTAGGAATCTGCGTTTTTAATGAATACACCCAGCAGATTCTGAGACAAGTCATTCTCAACCCCTAGCCTGAGACTCACCACATGAATGTGAGCTGTCTAAGGATGAATGAATGCCAAGTCTTATCTCCCACACTTGGTGCCTGACTTTGTAGCTAACAGGCACGAAGTATTCAATAAATAATGATACAATAACGTAATTAATGATTCACATACCCAAACAAAACTGATTGATACTGCTGCTATTTTGTTAATTATGTCCATTGTGAGCTGTACATAATTTGAATCTTTATTCTGATTTGTGATAGAGGACTCTTATATTCAAATGAGTTATCGTTATCTGTGACAAAAATGCAAATAAGGCAAATTTATTTATTTTAAAATATGAAAATACTTTATACTACTTACATATGTTTATACTTATTCTTAGACTTTTTCAAAACATTTGAAACATTAAGACTTGAAATTAGAAACCACCCAGTTCTAATATGTAACTCTATGCTCATTTCCTCTCAGAAAATGAACTTTTCTTTCCAACTGATACAAAGCAAAAGGCTAATCTCTTGTTTCCTCTTGAACACTAAACTGTAACCAGAAAAAGAGTAAACAGTTACACCTGAGTGTTGACAAGGCAAAGGGTGCAAGCCAACAGAAGAAACGATCAGCTGAGCAAGCAATTAATCAGGATACCAATAAGAGACAAGATTATCTACAATACAGTCAACAACAAAAAAATTAGCCCAAGTGTACGTTAGATTCGGCTGAGATACCAAAATTTCACTTTCAGTGAATGAATGCTCAATATGTCTCCTAAGAGTGATCAATATTATACATGAAAATAACATTAAAATTGTGAATCCCAATTTTTAAAATCAAATAATTTATTTTAACAGCATTTTTAAAATTTGCCAAAAATACTAAAGTTTGAATCAGTTGTTGGAAAGGCCTCTAATACCAGCCCCGAACCTGCTAACATTGTACACTTGGATAAATAATTATATGCCAAAGCTTTTACCTATTTATTTTTACCTATATACCTCATGATGTTATTTTAATATTAAATTTTAAAATGCCTATGAATGTACTTGAAAATTATAAATGAACAAACACCAGATGTCATTTTTATATTTCAAATATTATCATAAGTTCAACTGTCTGCAGTGAACATTTCTTCATGTTACTTTTGAGATTTTCATTTGCCGATAATTATATATTATTAATTATATTTTGGAGCAAGATAGAAATTCAATGTTAAAAAAGATCAAGACAAATTTTTGTGGATGTATTCTCAATGAAGGAATAAACTTGGGTGATTGGGAGTAGAAAGTTGAGCTTGCATCAACTCCAATAAGAAGCTAAATGTTCAAAGAGACTTTTAGTTACTATTGTTCATCTTACTAATGCAAGCAGTCTCTCTTCCAGCTCTCAAAAAATTCTTAAATAATATGCATTTGGACTTGAAAAGAAAAGGCAATCCTTAGAAATGGTAAGAAGGGAATTCGAGGCTTTAAATTTCATCAGGAACTAAACTGAACAGATCATATAAACTATTTGAATCTATTATTACCTGGTAACATCTGGAAGGTGACATGAAAATTCCTTGTGAAACCATTCTAATAATATGTTTTCTCATTTGCCTAAGGGGTGCTATAAGGAAGTTGTTTTCTGAAATGTTAATGTTATGGCAGGAATAAAGGAAACATCCAGGAGCAGCTGAAACTCCAAGTTACACCATGTTTAAATATGGAGTCTAAAATCTTGTTATCTATTAGATATACAGGAACATCGGCCTCAAGTGTTTGAAGAAAGAATGGAAAGACTATAATCTATATAGAAAGAATAGTTCATCTTGGGAAAAGAACCAAACAAAAATTATAGAATTAAACATAAAGTAATTGCCATTAAAGAAAAAAATGTGTTGATGGTCTCCATGGGTAGAGTAGACAAAACTGAAGAAATAATTACATAACTGGAAGTTAGATTTAAGGAAATAGGAAAAATACATCACAGATAAATAGAATCTTGGAAAATATAAAGCAGCTGTTAGACATTAAAGAAAGATTAAGAAATTTTAACATATGGTTAATATAAGTTCAGAAGTAGAGAATAGAGATAAAAGGTGAGAGGTATTTTTCAAGCCATAATGACTAATTTAAAGAGAAAATTTAAAGAATTTAAGGAGAATTTTTAAAAAGAAAAAAAACGAGCCATAAGAATGAAGGAACACACAGAAAAGCAATATGTATAAATAACATACATTTACATTGTAGTGAAAATGCAGAACATGAGACAAGGAAAAAATATTTTAAAGTACCAAAGGAAAAAGAAAGGAAAAAATAAAGATTATCTTTAAAGGAATAATAACATTGTGGAGTTTTCAGCAAAACATTTGAAGCTAATATACAAAATAATAATATTCTCAAAATGTTTAAGAAAAATAGTTGTCAATCTAGAAATCCATACCAAAATAAATACCATTTACGTGTGAAGGCTTGATGAATATTTTGAGACATAAAAAGACAGAAAGTTTATGTTTTACAGAATTTTAGTAAATCTTAGAATTTACTTCAAGGAAAAAAACACTAATTTTATGGAAATTTAAAAAAGAATAATGAAATTGACAATAATAACTAGAAAATGAAGAAAAAAACAAATAAAGAGGACCCTGTTGTGTGTTTTAAGAATGCATACACAAAAACCTTTATGTTAAATAGTAAATTTAGTGTGTTTATATATTTATATTAAAAAGTTTAAATTTAACCATTAAAATAATAAACTTAGGATGTTTCTACTCTAAAATATTAAACACAAATGGGACTAAAAATTCATTTCAATGGAAGACAGAATGGGAGAAAAATAATCAGAGAGAAATCACGAGTAGGAAACTCTAGATAATAATAACATGTTTGCTCTACATGTATGTAAAATGGAAGATCACAAAAACAGTATACTTAGAAAAACAAGAAAGTAGAAGGCTGTGTACAGAATGGCCAATATGTTATTTTGATCTTTATACATCAAAACCGATAGGTCTCAAAAACACTAAGATGGATAAACAAGTTGTACAAGGAAAAATGTATCATGACACCACATGATAAGAGACTTCAAATGTGACCCTGTTCTGTCTAGAGAGTCCTTGCTATCCACAATACACACACACAACAATCCAGCATATTACTTATAGATATGAATAACGTGAGTGAACATACTACAACACAGATATCTATCAATCTCAAGGTAATGGTTGCTTTTCTGAAGGAAGGGACAGAATAGGATTGAGGAGAATTGCCAAGGAAACATCACCTCCTCAACTTCTCTGCAACATATATTTATTCAAAAATAATTTTGAGGTTATTGAGGTATTTTTTTTAACATTTATTAGATGTTGACAGTGGTTACATGAGTATTTGTAATGTTAAGCTTTGGACTTATTTATGCTTACATATATAACCGTATGTTTTAATAAGAGGCTAAATGTAATCAATTTTTCCTTTATCTGTGGAATACTGGAAAATTAAATTCCAGAGAAGTACTATAGAGTAACAATGTAATACATAACTTCTCCTGAGAACCTCGACGCAAATATTGGTATAATACTTTATTTCTCAAATAAATAGTACTATTTCCAACTTTCAAATAAGTAGTACCAAAGGAATGTCAGACTACTTACACATGTCCTAAAATCCTAGACTTCCTTAGATTTCCTGGTATTCTGCCTATTCCAAAATTGCAGGTGTATTTACACCATGAAACTAGTAGTACATGTCAAAATTGTATTTTCCTTAAATTATCTCAGATCACTTGGAATCATCTTCAAAAATATAGGATCTGACTCCCCTACCGACTCATGTTCTCCCAAATCTGGGGATATCAGCTGAAAAAGAAAGGCATGTCTCTTCATAAATGAAAAAATCTTCTGTAGGAATTTCAGAGCGAAGCGCCATCATCCATGAAAGATGGAAGGCTCTCTAGAATTATGAGTAAGAGTGAAGGAGAAAGTTAAGAAACTATACATTTACAAGCAATAAAGGCTCAAATGAAATTAAATGTTAATGAGTCTGGCCTTAATTGAGTTTTACTCCCGCTGCTAAACTCTTTAGTAAAATATATTATCACATCATTTCTTTTATGATGCATTAAAGTCTGTACTATATTAAAACATTAGTTATTTTGATACTTAAAGATACGGCTTGCATCATTTTACAGTATTGTCTATCTGTCAGGTGCATTATCATGGCATTGCAGTTATTTGTCAGAATTCCTCAACCTGGGACATGAGTTAATTTAGCTATTATATTCACAGAATTAGCCTTTCCTAATGCAAGATTTAATTGATTTTAATATAGATCCTTAGTGAATTTCCCAGTAGGCCTATAATTCCACATTGGTGCACTCCATTTACATTGTGCCAGAGACATGGAATCAAAAGGCGCCCTGTTCTGTCCAAAGATTCACTGCCTTTTAGTGAATCCTTCATACCTATTACTGTATCCCAATGACCACAGTGATGGTTTGAGTGTGACAATATGACAGAAGAGGGCAAGGCATCCTCTACAGTTAACCTTTTTGAAGCAACTCTACATTGGGTTCAACTCAGGTCCCCAACACCACAACCTATGACAATAGGGTCAAAGAATCCAAAAGACCAAAGAACAAATCAATTTACTCTGCTGGTCAGTAGCCTAAGAACTTCAAATTGGTTCATTAAAGTGCCACGTAGGCTACTGAGATTTTTCTTAGGTTCCCAAGACTACTGCAGTTTAAGCATATTTATTCTAAATTGAAACTTCAACTTAGCCTATTTTTCGTAACCTATGGGGTGCTTTGGAACACAGGCCTGAGACAGCACTTCTCTTTTCACAATCCTTGGAATTTAGAATTCTCTCAGGATTCTTTAGCACTTGATGCTGTGCCCTGTGCATAGTTAAGTAATCAAAGCATCAAAAATTCATAAATAAATCAATGATTTAAGGATGCATACATGAATTAATGAATGAGCACAAATGTGCCGAATCATGCTAAGCCTCACTTTCTTCATCTGTAAAGGGGTGGGTGTTTTCCCCAACTTGAAGAATCATTATTAGAGAAATATAGAGAAATAAATGATATATGTAAAGAACCTGGAACAAAGTGGAAGCAAACGTGATAAGAAATATAACTTGAGCATGCTTCCATTATAACCGATTCATGTTAATTGCTGATCAAAATGTTTTCCAAAACATGACAATGGTCCAGCATAAATTATGTTAAATCATACCCAGTAAAGAATGTTAGTACCAATTTTCTGTCATTAAACTTTTCATTTTGGTCTTTTAACATCAAAGTCTTCTCACTGTTTATATGGCATAACTTACATAAAATGGAAAATACTAACCACTTTGGAAACATTACATTTGTGAAAACTCTGGACATTATACAGCATTCCTATTCAACTCTGACACTCTGTTTTGATCTTGTCACATTTTAAAAGTAATAGCGAAAAGTCAAAAGTTCTGAAATACTGAGATTCACTCCTAGAGTAGAAAATATATTCATTTGCCCCAAAGGATAAAACTGGTCATTTTTTCAGAAGTGCTGGCACAAATTCTTCTAGGGTGTAATATCTAGTATGAAAGTAGTTATTCTTGGAGGAAGACATCATGAAGTGTACAGTCACTGGATATTAAATGGTACATCTTTTTGAGATTATTTTATCTATTCTTTGAGGAGGGACTAAAGTTGCTGTTGGCATACTTCATGACTGCATTTTTCAAAGCTATGATCAAAAGATTAGGATTTCTTTTAAAAATTAAAAAAAGAATAATGCTGTTTTATCCACAAATGACTTTGAATTTATCCTATTCCTTAATAGAAATTATGTGGTGTCTATTGCTTTCTAAACTATAATAAAAACTAAGTGAAACGATTATGCTTCAGCTGACTTTTATAATATGGGTGCAATTTTAATTTAAGTATGATATCTTCAATTTAGTCAATTTTACTTAGTTCAAAAGCAGTGTGACAACTCTAAATGAGAAACTAAATTCTAGTTTTTGAAACTTTGAGTAACAGATGAGAAACATTTAACCAAAAAGTTCTGCAATATCACAACTATTTTTCTACGAGATTGATATTTTACATTAGAATGGAACATTCAGAATGTCACATTTTACATTTTCCTTACAAAAATGACAAAAATAACAATAAGAAAAAGAAATTCTATATTCAGTTTATTTCAAATTACTTTCTCACTTGTGAGTTTTAAATAGTTTGTTAAATTTCAGATACTTTTTTAGTTGTTAAAAATTAAAAATATACTTTGAAGTTAATGTGCATTTAAGCATAAAAATAAGGTTGCAAAATTCAATGTTAAAGAGTAGAATTAGCAACTGACCTTTTTTCCCTCTAAAGTTAATTTCCTTTAGTAAATAACTGTAGGTTGGGAGCAATGTTATCATGAGATCTTTGTTCACAGGAGTGCTGGTCTATGGACTGCAGAGTGAAAGTTTCCCCATTTCATAGTTACAATGTGGCTCAGGTGTGAATGAGTAGGTTAATCATGTGAAAACATGGTTCAATTGTGAATCAATCTCTAGCAGAGCCTGCTTGACTGGGTATCAGAGGTGAAGGCTGTTGACAACATGCTTTCTCTTGATTGACCAAAGACGGAAAAGAAAAAAGGGTGGTTAGTTTTTATCTTCATTCCTATCACCAACTTCTCTATTACATTCTTAAAAGTTATGATAAAGCCAGAAACAACTTTAGGAAAATTGAGGTAATATTTATACTGTCTCCTCTGATATTTTCTGTTCAGCTGTTCTTTATCTGCCTTGCTCTAAGCCTCAGAAGCTTAAGAATAAAATTCACTGGAGAATTTCAGACACGTTTCTGCCTGTGGACCTGGACCATCCCCAGGGAGATCTTTCTCAAATTTAAAGTCCTCTGAAGAATAAATAATGACCGAATTCTGAGAAGAAATTTAAAAGATGGTGCTTCAACTAACCTGCTTTGCTGCCCTCAAATCCAGGTAGAATAACATCAAAATCACTGATGCATCAAGACTTAAAATGGCCTCTACCACAATGATCACTGAGACTCTGGCATTTTCCATCCTCAGAACATAGAGAATATATCATGACCTTCATCTTTTAAGGGGCTTGTATTATTTGTGTCCAAATCAGGTCATGTACTTTTCAACTTTTTATTTAATACATGGCAGATAAAAATCCATTTTAAAGACCAGCTTATACGTCGCATATTCCATAAAGCCTAATCCGTCCCCTCACATCCTGGAACATAATAGATTCTCAGTATGTAATCATGGGAAAAATGAATAAATGAATGAATCACTGTCTATGAAAGACTCTGCATTTATAAAATGCTTCTACTAACATAGTCTTTTACTAATCATGCATTCATTTTACCCTCTCCGCTACAAAAACTTTACATTCTTGATTTGTTTAGCAAATATGTCATCAGTATCACTTTTTCTGGCTCATAATAGGTATATGTTAACAGTTGGAAAATGAAGGACTAGGCATTCAAGATATATCTGTTTAAATATACTCATAGATATACAATTTATTAAATTACAAAAAGTATAAAATGGAATGGATGGAATATAAAATAGAACACGGAAATATGTATTCTTTTTCTATTATTGCATAATAAATTACCACAAATGTAGTGGCTTGAATCAACATACATTTACTATTTCACAAGTGCTGTGGTTCCAGAGTCTAGGCAGAGCTTAGCTGGATTCTAAGCTCTTCCCAGGTTACCATGCAGGCTGGCTGTCAGCTAAAGACTTCTTTTTATCAGCTCCTAGTGGCAGCTGCTTGCCTCAAGGCCCTCTCTTAAACCTCCCCACGGGCCATCTCACAACATGGCAGCTCATTTCTTCATGGCTAAAAAGGGAGAGGCTATTTCTTCAATAAAGGCCAGTCCCTATTTCAAAAAGTTTCACTTGATTGTCCGGCCCACTCAAGATCATTTCACTTTTAATTGATTCGAAATCACCTTGTGTGGGATTTTAATTACATCTGCAAAATCCTTTCACCTTTGCCAGCCTAATCACAGGATGAGTGATATCTCATCATATTTATAGATTCTGTCCACACTCAAGAAAAGGAGATTATACTAATTATACTCCAGGGGATGAGGATCTTGGAGTCAATCTCAGAATTCTACCTACCACAGAATATGAGCATGGAATTTAAGGTTTGAGTACATAGAACATGACGCTCTGTGATAAACGTTCTAGCTCTCCCCTCCAGGCAAAAGGTAGATTTGTACATCTCTGCCAATCCCCCTTTGAAGTTAAGTACAGCCATGTATTTTAATCTTGGCAATGAAGTAAGAGCAGAAACGAACGTGGCATTTCTATGAGGAAGCATTAAAAACTGGCCAAAAAACATATGAAAAAATGCTCAACATCTCTAATCATTAGGGAAATGCAAATCAAAACCACAACGAGATATCACTTATCTCCAGTGAGACTGGCCTTTATCAAAAAGTCCCAAAACAATAAATGTTGGCGTGGATGTGGAGAGATAGGAACACTCATGCACTGCTGGTGGGACTGCAAACTAGTGCAACCTCTGTGGAAAGCAATACAGAGATACCTTAAAGAGATACAAGTAGAATTACCATTTGATCCAGCAATCCCATTACTTGGCATCTACCCAAAAGAACAAAAGACACTCTATAAAAAAGACACCTGCACCGGAATGTTTATAGCAGCACAATTCACAATTGCAAAGATGTAGAAACAACCCAAGTGTCCATCAATACGTGAGTGGATTAATAAAATGTGGTCTATGTATTCCATGGAGTACTATTCAGCTTTAAAAAACAATGGTGATATAGCACCTCTTGCATTCTCCTGGATAGAGCTGGAACACATTCTATTAAGTGAAGTATCCCAAGAATGGAAAAACAAGCACCACATGTACTCACCTTCAAATTGGAATTAACTGATCAACACATAAGAGCACATATAGGAATAACATTTATTGGATGTTAGACAGTGGGGAGGGGGGAGGAGGGGACAGGTATATGCATACACAAAGAGTGCAATGCTCACCATCCGGGGGATGGACACGCTTGAATCTCAGACCTGGGCGGGGGGCGGGCAAGGGCAACATACATAACCTAAACATCTGTACCCCCATAATATGCTGAAATAAATAAATAAAACAGCACATTTTACCACATTCCGTTCTTTCTGGCTCAGTGATTGTGAAAGCTTGTGTTCAGATGAAGTCTCTATCAGCCTCAGTCTTGAGTGATTATGAGTCAAGTCCTTCTTCCAACCAGCATTAGAAATGCGGTATGAGTGGAAAATGTTTGCTGTCTCAAACAGCTGAATTCCTGGGTTTATTTGTTACTGCAGGACAATTTTGCCATTCTTGAATCACGTCTGTACCACTTGGAGTGCATATGTTAAGGGGCATCTTAGTCACTCAGACTGCAACAAAACAGAATGTTTTCTGAAAGGCTAAATTGGTATTAGTAATGAGAATATCCTCAGAAAGGAAAAAGATCAGATTGTACAGAGATGGGAGCAAAGCACTCGAAGATAGCAATTGAACAAACATCATATCGTGAGGGACATAGAGTGAAATGTAAAGAAAATATGTGTGTGTAGTTTGAGGATGTCATTAATGTAAGATTATGGGAGGAGAGAGTCACTTGATGGTCATAATACAAGGGGCACTGGTTCAAAGGAAAATGCAGAGGACATTAATATTGTCCATCATTGCATAATTTAATCTTTAACCCATTATTTCTCCCCAAAATTTTAATTATAAAATCCATCAAACTATCATCCTGTTCATTTATTATTGTAAGTAATGTGGTTAAAAATTTATGTGGTACAACCTGTTCTAAAACTCTAAGATGAGAAGGAAGCTGTTTTCTAGATGTGATTACCTAGAAGTTAAGCAGTGAGAACAAATAATGAAATAAGTGGTCTAGATGTCATTTATTAAGGACTGGAGGGTCATAATTGCATACTTTACATAGACTACCTTATAAACAATAGATGAGCTCACTCTAAATGAAGTCACTAAATGTAATTAGAGCAATATATATTAAATGCTATAAAAAAGAACAGTGAATAGTAATTCAGAAGAGCCACATCCTGGGTCTAGAATTGTCATTACTAAAAAACATGTGACTTAAGTAAAGTAAATAATTTTCACAAACATCCTTTCTTCTCAGCATAATGGTAGGGATTTGATTATTTGACCTTTCATATCTGAATTTTGGAAGTAATGTATATAAAGTAGTTCCACATAAAAAAAGTTAGGTGAGTAAATAGAATCTGTGCCCAGAAAGTAATTGAAAAGGATTTCAAATTGCTTTTAACTTTCGGCACTCTGTTTTCATATCTACCCAATATGGGTACACACAGGCCCCCTAGGATCTTCAGAGTCTTTTATCTTCCTGTATGTCTTATGAATCAAAATCCTCTATGGTTAGCAAATTGAAAGGTCAATAATATTATGTATAATAAAAACTGGATGACAGCTACACATAGCTTATTACTCATCTATCTATTGACAAAGAAAACCATAAACCCATTCATCAACACCATAATGAGAAAACAGAAAAGGATTAAAACTGTGTGGACCACGCTGAAGAGTAAAGTTACCACTAGAATTTCCGTTGGTTGTTGAAGTGTTCCTTCTCAGAAATTGATTTACAAAACCTGTCAAACTAGCCCGCTCTCCATTCATTTTTGTAAATCGTGCTTCAGAAATTAGTGATGCACTGTGTTCGTCATTCTTCTAAAACTCTGAGACCAGAAGGAAGCTGTTTTCTAGTTATGATTACCTAAAACCCTTTTGCCTTCACACTGGGATATTAAAGTCTTGGAAAGAGGAAGACATATATCTTAGTAAATGATTACGATGTGGATATAAATCTATGTGTCTGCACTTTGGATCAGTTGAGTTCAGGAGATCAACCTGGCTTCATGCTCTGGGTTCCAGGAATGAACTAAGCTGACTTTTGCTTTTCAATAACTAGCTATAAGCTCTCTTTCTGGCTGGGCTTACTTCAAAACTCAGTCTTTCAGAGTATTCCAAGATATTATACCTAAGTCTAGAATGACTGAATTTCAAAATTCAGAACTCCAGGAGAGGCCTTTTGTAGCGTTTTTCTTCACCCCTCTTTCTTCCTTCTGTTGACTACACATTTTATTTTGGGTAATTACTCCTTCATAGGAGAAATACTGTTGCAAAATGATTTATCAAAAACTTGTTTGTCTTGAATCTATAAATTTAGTCCAAAACTTAACTGTAATAAGCAGCAAGAAAATAAAAGTGCATATTGCCTAGTTAAAAAGTTTTTCTTTTTTATTTGGCATTAGTTTTACAAGAAATTGTATACTTTTAAACAAATACAGATTTTATTTTAATTTGTATATTATATCTGTTGATATGCAAGTATGAGTCTTGCATGTGCTTCATAGATAAGTGCGTTTACAACCAAGTTCCACAACTATTTTTGATTTAGTAAGTGCATTGTTTCTTTATAATCCTGTGAGCCACCACATTTTTTATTCACATTTTTACCAAAAAGCAACAAAAATTATTTCCAATGTTAAAACATTTGATTGAATATACAATCGCATACACAATAACATCAGATGTTTCATTTCTGACAGAATTAACTGCCAACATGTTTTACTTTGATTCTATGAAATGGATAGGAAAAAATGAACCATACTTTTAAGTATCCATTTGTAACTGCTGATGACACTGATATAAAACTGGTTTCACTTAACTGTTTCAGAAGGTTTTCTTCTAATAGAGCCGACATGAACTGCAGCTGCTTTATTATTTGTAAATGCACAAGAAAACTTGAAGTCAAATAAGTGAAATGGATTTAGATTAACATAGTCATAGATTAACATAGTCATAGTCATTCCTTTGATCCAAAGGAGAAGTCTTACTTATCAGTTATATTAAATGCAACTTGTACAGTCTTCTTATAATAGTTACTGATTTTATTAAATAGATGCTAAAGTTTCTTTAGAGGATTTTGACTTCTATACTTAATGTAATCAATGACATCCACAAGGCCTGGATGGTGAATGATGAATGTGGAAAAATATGCCGTGCAATTAAATATTCATCATCAACTTTTTTCAGACAAAGAAATTCCTTACTTAATTTTTAATTAAATATACACTTTTGTGCACTGGTGGTGGACAAACATGGTCCTTGTGTATTTTAAAAGCATTGCCAAATAGTAAGCGAAGTAATTGTAGATTTACATCACACAATAAATGACAAATGACATCTATACTCTACCGCCAGATACCTCGGACTGTATTTCATGAGCATATTCTGCAGGTACCTGATCTATAATCCATTGACCCCAATGAGTAATGGACTTGAACATCTGTTAGTCTTCCAGGCTGCCACAGAAGCCAAGGCACAACTTACTGATATGTTAAGTGTCCGTTGGGTAGCAGCATCAAGTATTTCTTCCACCACCACCCAGTACCAAAAGAATGAACTATCCCAGAAGACTGCTTTATAAGCAAGGACTGTGAATGCTCTCCTTGAAAGGTATGTTTTAGCTATAGGTCCTTGGAAAATGCTGGGAAAAGAGAGTTGTGTCTTTAAGATTTAACTGTGCATCAGACTAAAAATTCCAGTCATTGCACATGCATCTCACATACTACAGAGGAAGCTAGAAATTTATCCCAGTTTATTTTGATACAACTATGAATAATAATGTTTATCCAAAAAAAATTGAATGAGACAAATGATAAATCAGACTTGATATTGGGACAACAGAAATAATCCCAGTGTCCACACCAAGTTCACTATACCAGAATATGTTATAGTCACTTCATATTAACTAATCAGGTCTCTTCCCAAACTAGGTAGTGAGTTAAAACAATAAATTCTCAATCTGGTTCAAACCTTAATTTGCTTGGATAATTTAAACAATCTTTTGGGGAAAACGCATAATGTCTCTTTATCCTGCCTTTTCTCTCTTCCCTCAAAAAGTAGAGTTCTGAATAATTGGAGCAGGGAGTTTCAAATGACCTTGAAGATGATAGAGTCCCCAGATACCTTCCGTCTTCTCTCATACAGAGTACTTCTGGCTTTCCTTGATAAATTTGGTGGTGGATTTAACTCTTGATGTAGTTTTGTTTGCTTGTTTCTGGCCAGGAGCCCTTCCTGGCTGTTCTGACTTTCCCTCAGCTCTTGGTAGTATTACAGAGCCCTCTGGTACCTCCCCTATTCTCTAACTTTACATTAATTTGTGTGATTCTCTTTAACTCCTGTTACAGAATAGCCTCTCTTCTTTAACAATAGATCCTATGGCAGACCCAGCGGCCTTACCTGACACTACAAGGGGAAGAAAAGAAATGAAAAAATCAGATATTCTCAGGACAGTTGCGAGTTTCCTTTGCTTTTGTCTTGTTAAAAAGGCCAAGTGACCAATTTCTCCTATCTTAGACATTTCTGGCTTCAGAAGTGAAATTGTGAAGCAGCAAAGATAGAAGGAAAATAAAAATGCACCAGTTTAATAGTTACAAAGGTTTGTCTCATTTCATTCAATATAAAATAAAGTTTACACCCTGATATACATGTTCAACTTTATAGAGTGAGTGTCTTTATATATTCCCAAGGGATCCCCTACACTAGCTTTGTGGGATAAAACAGAATCCTTTGATCTGCTTGAAGGAAGGCCTACGAACATTCGCTCTATATAATGCCCATTAGTTTAATAAATATGTAGGACACAAAATGATAATAAAATCTTTGAAAATAGTTTTAATGCCAAGTTTTAAGGAAAAAACTGCAATTTAATTCATATAAACCAACTGAGTTATATTTCTTGAAAAATAGTTTTCAGATATAGCATAAACCAATTGTCTTCATGTCTGGACTCAATTAGTTAATATAAATTCAGTATACATTCAAAACAAATTAATTTTCTTTTAACAATGCACTTTTATACAAAACCATTTTATTTAAAGTGTCTGGTGTTACCATACATGAACCAAACAGTTTAACTGTATCATTTATAGAGTTACAGACAACTCTTTCTAACAATGGAATTCTTTGTGTGGGTATTTTGTACAACATTTCATCTATCAGCTAATAAAACTATCTAAGAAACCTTATGGTACAAGATACACATAAGCAAGAAAGATAAAAGGAAACTTTAACACTTTTCCAGCATCTGTCAACACTGTCTCCTATTACATTTGATCAACTTTAAAGTAAATGCAAGCACATGATATCATTTACAGTAAAAGCGAATGCCACACAGCAGCTACTTTGCTTTTATCCATTCCGCAGATCACTCATCACAGACTGTCATGGGGTAAGGGTGATACTGCTTTATGATGCATCTTTGTCAGTGAAGCACACTGCTTCAGCTCTTGAAGGCTGAACATTCACCTTATAACTGACAAAGGAATCCACCCTTGTGCATTTCCTGTTTGAAACCCGGAGACGGAAACAGAGTAGAGAAACCATGCTGTTTTTTCCCTTAAAAGGGTAAAACCAAAAGCTAGGACAAAAGATTAGCATATCAGATGTGAACGACTGAGGATGTCATTGCTTTCTCAAGAATGTAAATGAATTTTTGAAGTGAATCAAAGACATTTTTGCCTAGAGCAATGGTTACCAAACTGTGGTTTTGGTACTAGCAAAATTAGCATCATTATTAAAAGCTCAAATTCTCAGGCACCTAGAAATCTATGTTTTAACACACTCTCCCGATAACTCTGACACATATTAATAATTTTTGAGAACAATTAGTTTAGGGAAATTCAGTATGCTGCACATTGCAGGTGAGTTTGCCCCAGTTTAACACTATAGTTTTAATTATAAGTAAAAAAAATATATAAATATTTAAAGTTTGGATTTATTTAGATAAGCAAGAAAACCTTAGATACTTAAATATTTGTATTTTATAAAATTGATCTAGTAATCTCAAAAGATATGATTTAATTTTCATATATTTTATAAGTGAGAATTTTCATTTAATGTATGTTAAGCAAAATCTTGGAAATCTATACCCTTCCCATTCAATGCAATCACATGCCACAAAACATATTTGACATGGTAGCCAATAATATGAATTATAGTCAATACAGTTATGATATTAAATGTTGAGTTTAAATTATAGTCCCTGCTGTTAAATATTTTTTTCTATTTTCATTTATTCTTCCCAGTTATGACATAAAATATATGATCTATGGAAACAGATGATATTTTAAAGTCCTTTACAATGAGCTTTAAAAATAAGAGTTTTAAACTTTGGGATTCTAGGAAACTGTTTCTAAATTTATCTTTCCATAAACACCTTAAATGCTTCTTTAGGAGGAAGGAGGCCTATATCCCAGAAATTGCATTTCAGGCCTTGTTTCCTAAAGGATCGATAAAGTAGAAAACAAATGTATTTTGGGGAAACCTGAAGACCATAAATAACAAGATATGGGCTAATTAGTTAATTCAAGGCTCTCTGCAGCTTACCCAGCCAGTTGAACTTGACTGTGCTCATGAGCTCTTTCTTGGCTGTGATCTTCTTTTCTGGCCCCTGAGGTTGGGAGAAAACTGCTGTTTAGAGTCACTGAAATCTGGGGGCAGAGATTCAGCAGAGAACAAATGATTTGTCAAATTATTCCTCCTCATTCTTCAACAGAAAATAAATGATTTGTCAAATTACTTACCATTGACCCACAAGACATCAACCACTTTTATTTTCTATTACTAGTCGATGATACTACAGGTTGCCCTGGACAAATCATGAGCAAGCAGAGATTCTGTGTTTGTTTAAACACACGAATATAACCAGAAGAAACTCGATGATCGGAAAAAAGAAAACCAAGCTTGAACCTAGGATATGTGTCCTCATTGAAACATAGGTGTAGGTAAAAACTTTACCAAAACCAGCAAAAACAGCAGTAATTCAGTTTTCAAGATCACTCAAATATTAACTTTAAAAAATAATGTTCAGGATGTTTTTATCAAATAATGAGTTGATCACTGCTGAGAGGTGAAACAGTGGCCTAGAAGATCAAAAATATACCTCATGACACTAAGCAAAAATCCAATAAGAGAGAAGTTGAGAGTCTTAGAGGATAGTTTGAGGATATCTTGCATAAAAATAAATAAAATCAAGAAAAAGGAAAAAAAAGAAGTGGGGGCAAGATTCTAGCAAAAAATATAAGACTCTCTGAATGTGCCTTCAAAACTCCTGAGAAAGAAAGGAAATTTTATGTACTTCCTGATACAAAAGTAAGTCAAAAAAAAAAAAAAAAAAGATATATAGAGAGAACCAGACATGCATGGGGATTTAAATCTGCAACAGTAAAAGCCAAAAAGCGATGCAATTAATTTATGGATTTCTGAGTGCAAAGATTAGGACCAACAAATATTACACTGCTAAAGCAAAGGAAAGCTATATTCTCATATATGCAAAGACTCAAAGGGCATTTCGACAATGTGTCCAGAAAAAAATGCTCTAACCTTAACATGAAGGAAGAGAAAAAGGAATATTATCAGTGGTAAGCGATGCATCTTACAATGCACTATAGTTGAATCTAAATTGATGATAGTGTGATTGACAATTTGAAAAAATATGTTAAATAAGAAACTGAAGTGAAACTTGTTTCTGGTTTGATTATGTTTAACTGCAAGTGACAGAAAGGCTGAATAATAGTAGGATAAATTTTTATTTTTTACTTTACAAGAACTACAGAAGTAAGGGTCCCATGGTTCTTTTGATGTGGTGGTTGTTATTGCTGTTGTTGGTTTTGGTTTTCCTGGCCCTTCCTATCCATTTTGTCATTTTGATGATGTTATCATCTCATAGTCACAAGATGGCTGCTGTAAAACCAGGTATCACATCCTCACAGAATAAAGAGGAAGTAGAAAAATAATGGTCATTTCTCTAATGCACCTTTATCTTTTATCAGGAAAAAATATCTTTCTCATAAGCAAAATAACAGCCCTCCTCTAATTATTCATTGGCCAAAACTGGATCATATGTTCATCCATAAGACAAGTCATGGCAAAGGGAAATATTATGGTTGTCTTAGGCTAACAAGGATTTATCCACTAGAACTGGGCACTTCACCCTTCAAAAAATCATGGATTTCTGTAAGCAAAGAAGAACTACCAAATGGTCGTTGAGTAAATTACCAAAAGTTTTTGCCACATACACCTGTTTTATATATATATATATATATATACATATAATATATATATATTTCATATATATAATTTAAAATTTATATATATAATATATATTTTATATATATATAAAATTTAAAATTTTTAAATAGCACAAAGAATGCAAAGCACTGGGAAAGATATGAAGAATAAAAAACAAAGGTGATAGCATTTTAAAAGTCTCACTTGTGTCTATTTGTGTGTGGGTGAGTGGAGAGGAAAATATGGCTTCTGGGGATTTTTACCTGTCAATTTGAGGGGAAAGAGATGGAAGATACACAAAGTGTCATGATGTTGTGGATGATTATCTTACTGTAAAGCTATAGACAGTATGCCTTGGTGCAAGCTGGAAAAGCAGTAAGAAAACATGCTTTAAATTTGACAAATTGAAAACCAATTAATAGTATTGTGTTTAGAGAAGCAAACTGAGAAAAATGAAAATCCTGGGTAGCTTTTAAAAAGCACTGATGCTCTGCTGCCACAGCAGAGTGATTGAATCTGAAAGCAAAGGGTAGGCTCGGGCATGGGTATGTTTTTAAAGCCCCTCAGATGATTCTCATGTGTAACCAGGATTAATAACTACTATTTCAGAAGAAATTAAAAGTATAGTACAACATCTACTATAAATTCAATAATTTTTTTCAACAATCTTTAGTACCAACCACATGCGAGGTACTGTTTCCAGGCACTGGTGATACAGCATCAACTTAAATAAAGTGTTTGTTCTCAGGATTTTGACCTTCAAAAGGGAGAGACAGGCAATATCTGTGTAACACCATATCAGGATAAATAATAATACATCCTGACAAAGTGGGGGAATTTTAGGGGGTGGGCCCCTGGGAAGTCCTCTCCAAAGGAGACTTGAGCAAGGCAGGAATAGATTGAGGGAACGAACCATGAGCACACAATGAGGAAGGAGGGAAGAGGGCAGAGGGGAAAAGCAAGAACCGACTTCGCATTAAGAGTGTGTTTGACCATACAGCACTATCCTCCAAACCCTAATGGAACGTAATGGGGAACAAAAAACTCTATGCTTAATCACACTGTCATTCAAAAATACTGATGAGCAAATGTGTTTTCAGAGAAAAGTTTAGAAATTTTGCCATTTCTGGGTGCTCTCCCTCAGAACTTCTAGAGTATATACTAAAAGGTGAAGAAAATGAAACCCAGAAAAGAGGAAAACATTTTGACAAACTCTGAGTAATTATTTTAGTTTAAAAATAATAATTAATAAAAAATAAATTTAGGGAGCAGAATATAAAAAACAAGATCAAACAAAAATAGTATAATAAAATCACACGGAAGATGGGGAGAATGGGATCAGAGCCAAAGTGTCCTAGTGTCCTCGAATTGTTTGGGAGAGGATGGTGAGTTTCATGAACTTCAGATTTCCAGTCAAGTATATAGATAAAATTTGTATATATTCCCACTAAAAGAATACAAATAGAATTAATAACTTGCAAATGAGTTGCAAAATAAAATAGAGATAATATGATTAATCAGCTAGACAGTAAGATGAGAGAAAAATCTACAAAGAATAGGAATGGAATCTATAAAACAACGATGGGAAAATATACCTGACTTGTGGATTCATGGTTTTTGCTTTCCTGTACTCTCCACTTTTGTGTCTATGAGAGATAGTTTTTAGCAAATATAAAGAACATAAAGAAAATGTTAGGAGAAACTGTGGTGTTACTGGTACTAAAAAACTATTCCAGTATGTTTAAACCAGTAAATAAGATAGAATTGAACACCCATAAATAGACCCAAATATATATGCAAACTTAGTATACAATCATGTGATATTTCAAGGCAATGGGAAAAAATGACTTACTCAATGATATCAGCATAAGTACATATCTAAAATGTGGTACGATAAGAGAATGGGAGGAAAAACTTGGTAAAATGTAAATATCTATCTAGAATACTACTACGCATATGTAAAAAATGAGCATACTCATGGTCATCGAAACTAGAATGTATTATGGAGAATGAGGATGGGAATATGGAAAAATTTACTTTGAAGCACTTTAATACAATTTTTGCATTAATATTTTATTATGAAGCAAAAATTTTAAAAAGCTTATATGCAGGTACTTCTAAAGAAGTGAACATTAAATTAGATGTGAACAAAGGTAAGAACAAAACTAACATCACCTGCACTGTGCTAAGCACTTTCCATTTAGGAACCCAAGCATTTTAATATTTATTTATTACGAACCCATATAAATTTTAATTCATCTGTTAGAACTGAGAAACGAGATTTTATTTTCAGAGTATTATGTGGTTTCTTGCATTTGGAGAACATTTCTTAAGAAAGTAATACAATGATCTGTCATTCTAGCAATTGACCTCTTGGCCAAATACTGCAGCGTTTTGCTTTGTGCACTCTGTAGAACCTGGGCATCTAACAATAAAGAACAGTAGGATGAAAACCTTCAGTAAGTATCCTTAAAACCAAGTGAAAGTGATTTTGTGGGCTACACATTTGCAATTGCCTTCCTTTACAACCTCTGGAGAGCTCTTTAGTATCACTTGAACTAGGACTTTGGGCAAGGAGCCTGCTCAAAGTGAAACTACTCTGATAGTTACCCTTGACCACGGTACATTGCTTTTCTGTCCCTGGTGCCAGGCTCTCCAGCAGTGTGAGCAGTCAGGAAGCACCACTAAAAATACAGATAATAAAAACTATGAGAGTTCCCTGAAGCAGATAAAAAAAAAAATACATGTGCATTTTCTCCATTTTTGAATATAATATTGAAGAGAGGCTCATTGAAACTCCTATCTTTTGAATTTCAGAGATTTATCTGTAAACACCATACAGTTCTTGGACAAGGCAATTTCCTTGCTGCTGTGTTGTTACATTTCCCATTTACGACAATTTGGGGACACATTTCAGAGCATGACTGTTTATTTCAATTAATTCCATAAGTGTATCTTGATTACAGAGGTGGACAACTGTGGAAAACATCATTAATTTAAAAACAGCCTTGTGAGCTTGTAATTAGTATAGTTAGCATAGTTCCATCACTTCTTTACGGCTGTACCACTAAGGACATATGTTAGGGGGTGAGGTTACAGAAAGAGGATGGTTTTTTTAATTTCTTTTTTTTTCTTGATTTGCATATCAATTTTTGTGGATTGTCTTTCCAAAGAGAAATCTGTTTAAGTTTATGCCAGAGTCCTGGGCCATTTACAGATTAATGGTAATTTTTTTCTTCACATACATACTCTGTCTTCCCATGTAAATTGCAGGCTACTTCTGATGGCTGCCACCCACTTATAATAGTCAAGTTATGTCCTCCTTAACCACTTTGAAACTATTACAAGTTCCCTTTTGTGGAATAACACCTCTGGGGTTGTACCATATGCCCTAACCTGTCCAACCTTCCTCTTTTTGACCACACTGTTATCCACTATTTGTTTCAGAGTAAATTCAGAATATATGCGAGAGATTCATCAAACATTTAAGACTTAATGTCCACCACCTTTTCTCTGTATCAGCCTACTCCATGGACACACTCTGGACCTTGCCACAGCCTGGGGCTTCTCAGGCTTAAAAATGCAAACTCTGATGGCCACTGTTTTATCATAATTTTGCAAGGGTATTTTTCCCTCCCCAAACCTATAATCTTTAGTCACATAAAGACCTTTATTTTTCTGTCTGTGTATCAGTTTCCTTTTGGCTTCGTGTCACTCCCAGAGTTCTCAGTTATGTACCCTGTACAGTGAAGCAGTTAATTGTGTAGACCCTGGAGGGAGACTGCCTGGGTTAAATATTTGACTCCAACATTTATTAACCGTGTGACCCTGGGAAGACACTAAACCTCTCTGACCCTTGATTTCCTCATCTGTAAAATAGAGATTTTAAGAGCATATTTTTAAAAAAGAAAATACAGTTTTAGATTTGTTTGAGTTTTTATAAAGGAAAAGGTGGGAGATCATGTATGAGAGTTAAAACAGACCAGAAAAATAAAGGATTATAACTATGAAAATATCAATTTTCATAAAGATAAAATTTACATTATAAATGTAAATTTTATGTATTTTAATCCTGTTTCCCATGTAGTGTTGACACTTTATCCTTAGTGTCTCAAACTTTTATATAGGTTAGCACAGACTTTATTGTTTTTAAAGGAACTAAACTAGTCACAACATTTTTTTTTTAATCTGGGCGTATGCATTTAAAAGTTTATCCCAACTCTCTCCTGTCATCATTTTTAGTTACCCTAAACCACCACAAAGGAAAAGGAATGCAACCAGACTGATACCATGACACCAAACTTCGTCTTTCCTGACAGAGCGCTGCCATCTCTCATGCACAGTCAAGCAGGAAAACTGGCACAATTTCAAGACCTCCAGAAAAGCTCATCATTTGTCCACTTTATCTCACCCTAATTTAGCCTCTGGCAAAGAAAAGCTCAACTATTGCTTCGGGAAAGGGGGGTAGGTAGGAGAACAAAGGTGATTTGCAAAATATAATATTTGAAAAATGGCAGTTCCTTTGTGTATATTTGCTTTCCTCTCGAGCAGCACATTTTCCGTAAGTCCTATATTTACCTGAAGTATTACATGGCTACAAGAAGCATTATTCACCCCACCCCACCCCCTCAGGCTGACTAGACAGCCTCATTTCAAAGGAGAGTGGGAGTGAAAATTATTGTTTTAAAAACAGCCTAGTCTTGAAGTCTTCCTGGAAGAGAGTTCCTCCATAATTTTCACACATTAAAGTGATAATGAAGTGAATTCAGACGTCCATTTTTTAACTCAAAAGTTGAAACCAACTCATCTTAAATTCTCAAACTGAACTACATTAAAGAATTTGGAGATTTAATTATGCTTCACTGTAGGACATTTTATATCCCAAATCACAAGTTTTAGAATGGAGAGTCTGTTGCTCCTGATTTATCCCATGTTGAGTGTGCTTGTTGAGAAAGCATTAGTTTATCCGTAAAGAAGCAGATAATTTGTTTTTTTGTTTTTTTGTTTTTAACTCTACCAATTCCTAGTTCTGAGCTAGGAATAAATAACATAACATTTCTATTTCATATTTCATCCCTTTAAGAAATAAAGACATGTTTTATTACCTTCCCGTTTCGCGAAGGAGTTATGTTGCTCGGAATGTTGGAATATTGGCTTATAAAGGACTGAATATTGCTTTGTGGTTCTTGATTAAAAAAAGTAATAATAAATAAAAGCAGTTGAAGGCATAAGCTGTTGAGCTAAGTGGCTACATTAATTATTTAAAATATTATCATAAATCATTATTAATTATTTATCATAAAAAAGACTGGTACATTTATGGAGTGTATAGCTTTATTCTTTCTCCCCAAATAGGTATGGGAAATATAAATGTTATGTTTTAATACAAGCATACATCAAGGATTGATATCAAATTTTGTATAATGCTGAGTTGTGAAGAAAAAAACTCAGTATATTCACAAATTCTTTTCAAGCATTGCTTTCTATATCGAAAGCAATTAAGCAATGACTTATCCGTTAGACTGAACAAGTGTGAGACAAAATTTACAGATGTCCATATTTAAATAATTAATCATGAGCATTTTTATTATAAGCATTAGCCATGTTTAAAAGGCATGCATATCAGTATTTGAATGAATGAGATAGTATATAAAACACAGAGTACAATAACTATAAGGAAATATTGTAACATTTAAAAATCATGGAAGTAATTACTTTAGATCTGTAGCTCTTCTTTGTATCTTTAGCTATGCATAAAGATTAAATTGTATCAAAAGACCATCAGAAAAGGATATTTCTGGATGCTCACTGATATGTTACATTTTTATTCAATAAATTATTCTTAAAATTTAAAATCAATTTCCTTGTGCTATACTTATTCAGAATGGTGGTGAGTTAGTCTATCACATGTCACAGTCCATAACTATTTCATTTTTGACATCTGAATTGCAAAGTGATTTCCTAGGTCTGATTTTAAAACCATTCATATATATGTTTCATTTCTGAAATTTCTCATATTTGACTACACCCCTCTTTGTTTATAGAGTTCTTAAGAAATTACTTTCTTCAAATATGTAAAATTTAACTAGGGCAGACCAAAGTCTTTTACTGATATATTAGTCGATAATGATAATAAAAATATATTATGAAATAGTGTCTGTTTTTACTTGTTAAAACTCATATTCTGCCACACTTTATCACAACAAATTCTCCATTATTTTCTTAAAGCTCAAAAACCACTTTTCAGAAACATGGGCCAGTTTCTGTCTTGCTGTCTGGGCTATCCTGAGATCAAGCCTATTTGACCTCAGGCTCAGTACAATCCTCCCTGTAAGTATCAACTCTCCAATCACTTATTCTCTCTGTTAGGGTTGTCACTGAGAAACTCTTCATCAGTCCCTTTTGACCAAATTCTCTGTCTTCAAGTACACAAGAACTTCTGAACACCTTTACATCACAGAAAGCTGAAGGAAGCACACTCACAGGCCTTCTCTAGCTCATCACACTGACCCAACAAGGATGTTTTGTGGAGTCTGTGCCCTACATGCTGTGTTCCTCCTTCCAGAGCCATAGATGTGAAAGGAGTTAGCGGAAACCCTCTACCTTCCTGCTTTGGCATACTTATTTGATATTTCTAAATCTCTCTTTTTTCTTCAAGATTAGTTCCTAAATGAGGAAGGGAAAAACACCCAGCAAAAACCCAACAGCCTGCCTTGCTGTTTACAATGCTTTCTTCACTGTTCCTGGTAACAGAAAGCATGCTTTTTTATTCTTTTATGTCTGTTACTCTTTTATGTCTTTCTTATCTTGGCTCAGGCTCAGATTAAGCTTATTTAGCAGAATGGTGTACCTCCACCCACTTTGAAAGAAACTATCTGTTCTTCCAGGCTCGGCCCATTGCATGTTGTCTGAAGGCTACAGGAATTTGGCAAACTCTCTTTCTTCACAAAACTTGGTTTTCAAGCTAATACCTTGCTCCGAGCTCATGGCTATCTGCCCTGTCTACCTCTGGGGGCCCTGAAAGGCCCTCCCAAATAAGGAGATGAGAATTAGAAATAAAATACAATGAAATGTGAAATCAAAGCAGAATACTTTAACATTTGCAAAATATTATCTTTTTTATTTTCAATGCAATCTGTACAGAAAGGTAATAATTTAAATTGTTGATCAGATTGAGCCCAGTGAGTTATTTCTGCTTACAGCCCCTGAATTATTTTTTGATAAACTATAAAATCTTGTTCTTAAAAAATAGAACTTATGTTATGGAATGAATGATATGTGGTGAACTACACCTCTAACTGAAGCACACAGACAAGCAGACAGATCCATGCTCACACACACGCACTGTGCAATCATAAATAAGCATTATCACCAAAAAACCAGAGATAACCATTGTACAATGTGTTATACTATTAAGTTCTAATCCATTCTCATCATTGAACAGATAGGTCAAAGATGACTAAAACTGATTTCAACTCACAGGTCAGTGTTGACTTCATAGTAGTTTCTGGGAGAATCATGGAAGAAGAAAGTTGTAAATGAAGTGTTCTGAACCATGTTGGCCATTAGTAGAGTGTAATCACCAGATATCTTCATCCTTGGTACAGGCAAGCCAGGTGTGACCAGGATACTACTTCTCTTGGATAGTTAGGCACTGTTCTCTTCTTTCTCCTAATTCTATAAATCCAGGCCTTATGCTATGCTGCACCTAAATTTGCCACATCACACAAAATATATCCTTGCCTCAGACTCATTTGCAAATCACAGTGTCCTTGGACTCAGTTTGGGCTCATTTATATTTCAGTGTCAAAGTTACAGACATTTGCTATTTCAAATGTACAGTAACCCTGACTCTATTACCAGCACTCTAGCTAATTCTCTGCATTGCTGCTATTGCACAAATCTGTGCAAATGCTGGGAATGCAGAAGCTTATCATTTAATGCAAATAATTTCTCCTAAGGCCTTCTTCAAAATAGCTTTTACAAAATGCTTTCTGATTATATATGCTTTTTTTCCTATGTTATTGAAAGATTTTATAGCATTTTCCATTCATTAAATATTTATTGAGTGACTAGTATATGACATGAAGTATTTTTACTTTAGTCTGAGTGGTACCTGAAAGTCTTTCCCCAAATTTATATAGCCATACTTTCTTTTATTATTTTTTCTTGTTTTCTCTTACCAAACATCTTTCCTAGGATTTAAAATTTAAAGTATTTCACTTGAAAGAAAATGCTGCCTTGGGAAGATTGCAGTTTTAGTATTTTCTACTCAATATAATAAGAAATATAGGGTAGTCTAAATTTGAAGAATATTTTGTAATCATTTTAATCTCCACCATATTAGAAAAAATTGCTTTTTCTATCTCCTTTGATAAGAATATGACCTCTAATTTTAAGAAATCTATGTCACTCAACGACAATCACATGATCCTGACACAACAGAATATGATTAAGGAAGGGAGAGGAAAGCCAACATCAAACTTAGAGTGTTAAAGTCATCAAGAGATGACCCATACTTCCTATTATGGGAAAAAAATAAACAAGCAAATAAAATGTGCAATTCAATTGATGTGTTTTTCTGAGTATTTCACACTCAAGTGTAGTCACTCAAGATATATTGGGGGGAAATGACACAATATAATGAGATATGTCATTATAATCAAGACATTTGGAAGTCAGTTGAAACATACACACATTCACACATCCCATAGGAATAAATGCCCACATGTGCAATAGACGATTGGTGATTCAAAACAAATGTTTTGCTTCCACCCACAGGCAATAGAAAGTAGTGACTCCAGGCACTACAGTCCTTTTCATCACTTGAAAAGCCATATGTATATGTTGAACACAGAATAGTGTGTGAGGCACGTTCAGCTTTCACAATCACAGATTATTTAGGGTGGCTGAGCAGATGTACTACCTGTGATGATGGCTGAGCTCAGTGCTAACAATAACTTCATGGTATAACTTACATACGTAATAAATGCAAGTCTATAAATACTTTCTCAAAGAGTTTACCCTGGCCCACAAAAGTTGCTCAATGTGGCAGATATTACCGTGTTCCTTTAATGTGAAATATTAATAGGCCTGTGAAACTGAAAATGTGTATTATAAAGAATTCTGGCAACTTAAGACTCTGTTAAAAAAAATTAGAGAGTTGTATTAAAAATGAAAATAGTCTGATCACATGGACTAACATGATCACATTTGTAATACAGAACCTTAAATGGTAAGTGAGCTATATAAGATATGAGGATAACTAAATACCTGAAATGTTGGTTGAGGAGACAAAATGCAATTAAATAAGGATCCTGATACTATGATATTAAGCATGGAAGTACAACATATGAATAAATATTTTAAATTATAACTGGAAATAAATCAACATTACAACTCATAAATACTGTTCAAATGGGAACGGTCTCTTTTGAATTAATATTTGTAATAATTTACAGCTTAGAAAGACTTTTCGAAATTTCTACAAAAGCTTTGAAAGTGACTGCTTACTGCTTTAGTTGTCAAAGAGAATCTCCAGTCAAACTACGTACACTCTAATACCCCTATTCTTTCCAAGGCATGCTTGTGGGTAAGCTTTCATTTTCATTCTTTTAGACTCTCTGATTGTACACATTTTTGTTTAATTTTAGTTTTTATAAGAAACTAAGAATAGATATCAGCCACAAGGCTAGTTTCACAAGTCTTGGCGTTCCTGCCTGCAAAGCTGAAGAAACATGTCAGCAAACTTTCCTTTTGCTATCTTTATAATCCTGTAAGAAATATATAATTTTCAGAGCACTAGTCACAATATTTTATCTGTTATTCAAAACAATTCTATGACACCAAGAAAACAGGTATTTATATAAGGGATATAACTTAGCCACATATAGATTAAATAATGTCCTAGGTCTTCAGCAAACTATTGGCAGAGGTAGGACTGAATACAATATTTGTTTTGTTTTCTGAGTAAGGTGAAAATGAGTCGTAAATACGTATCAACCCAAATGTGCAACAGGCAATCTCGCGGACATTTGAGGTTAAAAAGAATAGCCTGGGCCGCATGAGAACTTTGACTAGAGATTTGGAACACACAATTACTCTCTTTGTCCATCACTGACTTCATTGCACCCCATTTTTCTCTATCTTCATCGGGTCTCTGCAGTCCCTCGCATCTCCACTTCTTATTGCCCTTAGTTGAGTGTTCCTAGAAAGAATCCAAAGTTTGCTTTTTGTATAAAATTGCATAATTTTTGTCAAGTGTATTGATAGCATTATTTCTATTCAGCAAAATTATTATAATGGCATGTCCCAGTTCTTCTACTTCATTTATTATGAAAAATTTTGGAGTTTAGAAATTACGTACAGTGGTCTATGAGAGATAAGCTTCATTTTCTTTTATACGTAAAATTTAGAGTTATTGTCTATAACACACTGGTTAAAATCCCAGACTACTGTAATCCCAACATACTGGGGAGCCAAGGTGGGAGATCACTTGAGGCTAGGAATTTGAGACCAGCTTGGGTAACTTTGTGAGATCCTCATCTCTACAAAAAATTTAAAAATTAGCTGAGCATATTGGTGCACACCTGTAGTCCCAGCTACTTGGGAGGATGAGGTGGGATGGATCGCTTGAGCCCAGGAGTTTGAGGTTACGGTGAGCTATGATCACACCACAGCCCTCTAGCCTGGGCAACAGAGTGTGAACCTGTATCTTAAAAAAAAAAAAAAAACAAAAAACAAAAAACGCTGAACACAATTTGTCCATTAGTATAAAATAAACTTGGGGGCAAGTTATCTGACTTCTCTGTAGTCTATGTTCTACATCTGTGGATATGTGTCCATCAAGAAAGTTAAATTAATTATCTGTAAAGCATTTAGGATATAACATAGCACATAATTATTACACAATACATGTTGATACTTACAATCTTTCTAACTGAACTTTATCTTTGTGCTTTAAACACTTTTCAGTCCTCCGAAATCTTTTTCATTCCCATTCACTGGAAATTTACCAGCTGTGAATAATGTACTAACTCCAATCTAAAGAAAGTCAAAAGATATTTTTTATCAAGTTTTCAAGGCATTGTGTTTCCTGCCAAAAATACTTTCATTCTATGGCATGGCTTAGTGAAATACACACACATTCTGGCTTATTTTTAAGAGTTCAATTATGTAAGACCAATGTAAATATTTCTCTGTTTTTTTTAAAATACAAACACTAATAAAGCAAATTGTTTATATGTTAGACTATGTTTGGAAAATTTATCAATTTGAGTTTTATAGAGTTTGAGTTTTGGCCAAGCACATTTCAAAGAGACTTTCTAATGAGTTGCTCTAAAATGATACCTAAGTCCTCATGTGATTTTTCTCATTCCCATAAATAAATTACTCCATGGTAAAGGCTACATGTACTGTTTTATATGTTTATGCCAAATAATGGCTCATGAAATATAAAACTCTTCAAAATCGTATCCGAACACTTGGCATTGTACCTACAACTTCTCATTTAAAGGGTAAGTGTGTGGTAAGTGGTGATGAGTCTCATTATTCATATACTGGTGCTATGGTTTAAATGTTTCCCCCCAAAAGCATATATTGCAAACTTAACCTGACATAATGGTGTGGGGCCCAATAAGAGGCTCTGCCTTTGGGTGGGGCAAAGGCAGTATATGTAACCTAAACATTTGTACCCCTGTAATATGCTGAAATAAAAAAATTAAAAATATGTAAATAAAATAAATAAAGAAGTTAAAAAAAGGAGGCTCTGCCCACATGAATGGATTAATGCCATTCCTGCATTATTGCAGGAGTGGGTCTCTTATATTGGGCATGGGTTTCTCATAAAAGGACTAGTTTGGCCCACTTTTTGTTCTCTCTTTCTCCCTCTCCCCTTCTGTGATGGTATAACACTGCAAGAAGACCCTCATAAGATGCCCGTCCCTCGATCTTGGACTTCCTAGACTTTAGAGCTGTGATCCAATAAATTTCTGTTCATTATAAATTATCCATTCTCAGGTATTCTGTTTTAACAACACAAAACAAACTAGGACAACTAGCATATTTTTGTCTAACTTTGTTCAAGTCTATAGTCTTCAATCAGATTCTACATTCTTGGCATACAAAGAATCTAAATTTTAAAGTCAGACATTGAAATCAACATTATTTGGCCCTAGGCAAATTATTTAACATCTCTGAGTTTCAACTTTCTTGTCTATAAAATATATATAGTATATATACACATACATGTGTATATGATACAAATATGCCTACATATGTTTGATAGTCATCAAATTTGATATACATACATAGACACATATTTGATTTATAGAAATGCATACAATGTATTTGTATTTATATATAATATATGTGGGTGTGTAGATATGTTCCTCTATGCATGTGTACACACACAAAGTTTTGTTGCAAGTAAAGTGCCTAGTATAGAAACTGATAAATATCAGAAACTTATGAATACTTTTAACTGAATTAAAAATCAACCAGGAATGGGGAAGAGAAAAAGAGTGTTGCATATCATCAGCATTCTATTCCAGATATTTTCCGTTTGCTCCTTAAGAACATTACTGTTTTATTTTTTGAAGACAAGATACCCCAAACTTGTAGGCCCTTACACACAGCAAGGAGTAAAAATCACACCTTTCTGTGAAGGTATTTTTCTGAAAGTAAATAAGCCCAAGGGCATTTTATATTTTTGCTAGGATGGTCTAGTTATCACTAATATGACATTGAGCTGATCTAATTGTGATAACAGGAAAAATCAACGAGAATTTCAAGGTCAGAAGTCATATGAAACTGAAGAAAGTGACGTTACTATATATGC
The DNA here is from genome assembly GCA_004363605.1 of Indri indri. NCBI lineage: Eukaryota > Metazoa > Chordata > Mammalia > Primates > Indriidae > Indri > Indri indri. Next base: position 57,257 of record RJWJ010000826.1, read on the forward strand.
GAAATTCATACTTCAAGATGTTAATATTGAAAGGGACTTACATTATTTCAGATGTCATTAATGGACCCTGAAAATTAATATGAATATAATTTGTTTTAACATGTTTGTAGCATCATATACTATAAAATCCTTTTTATTGCAAGGACTTTTATACTTGCCCTTTCCTCTACCTGGAACAATCTTGCCCAGGTATCCCTGTGCTGAGTCTTGCACTATTCAGGGTTTTGGGCATTTGTCACCTCCTCAGAAAGCACTTTCCTTACTATCCTGGTGAAAATTGCACACCCATCAACCTATCGCTTTACTTTGATTTTCTTTTTTGCTCATAATGCATCAATGCCTGGCATTACGTATGTGCTTTTTGTCTTTTTTTATTTCAAAAAATTTAGGAAGTGCAAGTGGTTTTGGTTATGTGGATAAATTGCAACATCCTGAAATCAGGGCTTTCATTGTACCTGTCACCAGGACAGTGTACATTGTACTCAATAGTTAGATTTGTATCCCACACTATCCTCCCACCTTCCCCCCTTCTTAGTTTCCAATGTCCATTACAGCTCTTTATGGCCATGTATACCTTTAATTTACCTCCTACTTATAAGTGAGAACACGTGGTATCTGTTGTTTCATTCCTGAGATACTTCACTTAGGATAACGGTCTCCAGCTCCACCCAAGTTCCTGCAAAACACATTATTTCATTCCTTTTTATGGCTGAGTAGTAATTTTTCTTTATCCATTCATTAGTTGATGGACACTTAGGTTGATTCCACATCTTTGCTATTGTGAATTCTGCTGTGGTAAACAGTTGTCTTTTTATAAAATGACTTCTTTTTATTTGGGTAGATACCCAATGGTGGCATTGCTGGATCAAATGGTAGGTCTACTTTTAGTTCCTTGAGGAATCTCCATACTGCTTTCCATAGTGGTTGTACGAGTTTATATTTCTACCAACAGCATATAAGTGTTCCCTTGTCATCTCAACTGCACAAAAATCTATCATTTGGGTTTTTTTTTTTACTTTTTAATAATAGCAATTATGACAGAAGTAATGCTGTAACTCATTGTTGTTTTCATTTGCATTTCACTGATGGTTAATGATATTGATCATTTTTTCACATGTTTGTTGGCCATTAGTGTATCTTCTTTCAAAGAAAAGAGTCTGTTTATATGTTTTGCCCACTTTTTGATGGGGTCTTTTTTTTTTTTTTTCTTCCCCTGCTGATTTGTTTATTTGTTTGAGTTCTTTGTATATTCTGGATATTAGCCCTTTTCCCACTATATAGTTTGTGAATATTTTCTCCCATTCTGTGTGTTGTCTATTTCCTCTGTGGATTATTTCCTTTTCCATGAAGAAACTTTTAGTTTAATTAAATTTCATTGATTTATTTTTGTTGTTACTCTGTTTGCTCTTGAGGTCTTACTCAGAAATTCTTTGCCCAGGTCACTATGTAGAAGGGTTTTTCCTTCATTTTCTTCCAGAGTTTTTATGGTTTCAGGAACTACACTTAAATCTTTGATGCATTTTGAGTTAATTTTTGTATATGGTGAAAGATAGGGATCCAGTCTCATTCTTCTTCATGTAATTATCCAGTTTTCCCAGCACCATTTATTGAATAGGGGATCCTTTCTCTAGTATATGATTTTTGTCTGCTTTGTCAAAAATCAGTTTTGTTGTAGCTATATGGCTTTATTTCTGGGTTCTCTATTCTGTTCCATAAGTCTATGTGTCTATCTTTATACCACTACCATGCTCTTTTGGTTATTATAGCTTGTAGCATGATTAAGTAGTTTCCACTTATTCCACAGGTAATATCATTTCTAACCCCCTTCACTCTCAGATCAGATATTTATTTCTTTCCATGTCTCTAGTCACTAGCTCAGTAATATTGTTTCCGGTATGATCCCTTTTCTCATAACATCTGTGTTTGTCTGCTTAATGTCACAGAAATGTCTTCTCATCTTATATGCTCTTTAATGTTCTTAGTACACATAATAATAACAGGATACCTAGTAATAATTAAGAAATGTTGGAACTTAAATCCTAGTCATATCTTATTTCAAAAGCCAGCCTGTGTACTATTTAAGATTGAAAAAAAGGACATGCGTATTTAACACCTCAAGTTTACAGTTTAGCTAGTAGTGCTAAAAACAATATCAAAAAATGCCAAAAAAAATTTCTTGTTTGTGAAGAAACCAAACAAAATAGCTGTGTCTAATCCACTGATGGTAACCTTGTCTTCCTCTCAGTGGCCTAAGTAATGCTTCAATATCAATTAACTTACAAAGGGATTGCCCTGGATATTTAGAGAGGACTCTTTTTACTTCTTACTGCTCTCTATTGGTCTAATTATTGACTTATAACAAGAAAAGGTCAGCTTCTCATTCCATTTCCTTCTAAAGGTCTACTCATTATTCAGTGTTCTTTCTCTTTTAACTTTATGTGTTTGCTGCCTACATCGCCCCCAGTGGCAAGAGCCAAGCCAGCAATGTCTACTTGCAATTTCATGTGGTTTAAAGGAAGATTTGGGTAAGAATACAAATAGTTAAATCAACTCATCCTAAATCCTAGAAAATTCAAATGGCATGTCTTGCTGAAGGCAGGTCAGTCATATAACTGTGAAATAAAAAGCTAGCACATATAAACTTGTAAATAAAGATTGTTGTATGGGTTTCTAGATGTTCAATTCATGTCCTTTAACTCCAAAATGTATTTCTCTGTTCACAATTTCCTCAGCTCTTCTAGATTTTGGTTGCAGCAGTTTCCTTATAAATCCATCCCCTAACAACAACAACAACAACAACAACCAATCCCTCAATGTTCAGTTAAGTTTCTCCAGGGCTTTGCAGTTGGGAACATCATTCTCTTGAAATGTAACCACTGCATTCTATCTTAATGTCAACAAGAACAAGAACTTATTCTTAGAGAAATGGTAAATATAGTCCCTTGTTCATAATATCCACTTCAGTCCAGGAACCAGAAGTTCAAACCATTACAGTACGGTTTTTGTTTCTTTTTTTGAATAGTTTTTCAGCTTTATTCATAAATATAAACAGTAGTGGGGGAAAAAAAAAACCTTTTTGTATAGCTGTTTCCAACAATACAAAAAAAAATCCACCAACTAGTAAATGTCTGATGTTTTACCATTATGCCTGCTTAATCTGCCTGTGTGCCTTTAATCAATAGCCCCTAAACCTAAGTTCTAAATGTCAATGCCATTTATTGAAATCACTCCTTTCAAAAATTTCGCTTTTTCTTCATACATGCTTCTACCTCTAAAACTTTGAGTTTCTGGAAGCTAAGCAGGGTTGGGCCTGGTTAGTAGTTGTTTGGGAGTATATTCATCTAAACGTGTTCAGTTGTAGTAGCTGAACAACTTCTATTACTGAGTCCACAGTCCAGGATTCCAGGGAACAAGGGGGATACTGAAAAGTCCCTGTCACCTCTTGCAATGACAATCTTTCCCAGTCCTTTATAAACTTATTTTAGAATGGGAAGTGGGGAAATAAGAATATGAACAGGAAACTGAACCAGTTGCACAAGTTATTTGGAAGGTGATACAATGTTGATAATATGTTCATAATGACCGTGAAGATAGGAAAATTGCATGCTGAGTACTTCAAACAAAGAATATTTTAGAGAGAATTAAAACTCAATATTCAAGGAGTGATATATGGTGAAGTACTAGCCTTCTTATATTTCCATTCAATCAGGAGAGATGGGGAAGTGGTTATTTACGTCTGACAACTACATCATATGAGGAAATCCAGGTTTTGAAATAAGAACTATGTTGGGGCTCAGAAAACATTACCCACAAATGAAAGCCTCAGCAGCAGCCTAAGAAACAAACGTTTTTGTCTGACCTTCTCATGTCTCCCATTCAGTCGCATTCTCCCCCAAGAGAATGCCATAGAAACTAGAATCCCTCTTCCTCAAGGTGGATCACAGAACCGGAAGCTCTTTTCCTCCCATGCCAGCCATAAAACCTAAAAACATTCTGTGTAAAACCTGGCCATAAAGAAAATTATCTGATGTGCCCTATTGGACTGTAGGTCATAAGACCTCCATTCCAGAGAGGATCCTGCCCACACCCAGAAGGAGGTAATGCATGCTCAGAAATGCCAAGAAGAATCTAGACAGACAGGCCTTGCTGGGTTTCTCCAATTCCGTCTATTCGTATTAGATCATAACCATTTTGTCCAATCATATTTCTACATGGCTGTCATTACTTTGTTGAGCCTAAGCAAAAAATGGACAATTTCCCCTGTATCTTTGGATCTTCACTCTGAAGGCTCCTGTGTTAATAAAATTTATATGCATTTTCTCCTATTAAACACCTTTTCTTCTTGTCAGTGATTTTCAATGAACCTTACAAGAGTGAAGGGGAAGCTTTCTCTTGGCGCCAACACATAGATGCTAGCATTAGCATCACCTGAGAGCTTGATAGACATGCAGAGAACACATTCTCATGTACTGCATCGAAATGAGCATTTAACAAAATACCCAGGTGATTCTGGGAGGGGGCCAAGATAGCGGACTAGAGCTTCCTGCACATGCTGCTGTTACGGAGAGGATTGAAGGTGGTGAGTAGATATCCACCTTTAGATCAACTGTCTGAGAGACAGCTTTATGAATCAAAAGAGAGGCAACAGGAGGCACTCAAGGTGAAGAAGGAAGACAGGTGACCTGCTCTGCGGTTTGGAGGTACACGAGCAAGCTAGCACACGTGTGGGTAAGGTGCAGAGGGGACAATCCCAGGACTCCACACTCCCACCATAATCATTGCTATCTGGGCTCCAGAAGGGATGCTCCACTGCAGAGGGCTGCAGGACTGACATAGGGAGCTATCTGGAGACTGTGCAGCAGCATTGCTCCAGAGAGAGGGCACAGTGGCGACCCACTGGTTTGCAAACCTCGGGTACTGTGGCTGGTGCCATTTTAAAACCTAGGCCCAGAGCACTATCTCTACCCAGGGGAGAGATCCATTGCCGCTGCCTCCCCAGTACCCCTGCCTGTCCAGGGGGAGGGAGCGGGGAGGCTGGGCACGCTCATGAGTCCCATGGGCAGGAGCCACACACCCCCACTGCCGCTGGGTCACCCAAGGGAGGGCTGACAATCACTGTGGCCTGTCGATGTAGGCAGGACTGCACTCAAGCCAGTGTCTGGCTGACAAATGCTGCCACCTGAGGATCCGAACAGGGCAGCTCTCCTCTGGTACAGGCTGACAATCACTGCCACCTGTAGGTTTGTGCAGGGCTACATTCAAGCCACAGGACTGACAAACGCCACCGCCCACAATTCTAATCAAGACAGCTCTCAAGCCGGTGTGAGCTGACCATGACCTCCACCTGCGGTTGTGAGGAGAACTGTGGTAAAACTGGTGCCCAGCCAACAAACGCTGCCATCTGCAGATCTGAGTGGGGCAGCCCTCAAGCTCACACAGGCTGTCAATTGAGACCACTGGAGGGTACAAGCAAGACTGTGGTCAAGCCACACAAGGCAACAAATGCCACCACTCATGGATCTGAGAGGGACAGCTCCCAAGCCAGTGAGGGCAGATGATTGCCACCATCCACTGGCATGGGTGGGGATGTGCTCAAGCTGGCACAGGCTGACAAATGCTGTTACTCACAGATCTGAGTGGAGCAGCTTTCAAGCTGTCTCAAGCTGACAATTTCCCCTGTGGACAGAACTAGTTGGGGCATTCATTCACTCTGCAATGGAGGGACTGCCAGTGACAACCACAAGGGAATGGTGAGGCAGGGGATGAAGAAGAGTAGCAGTGTTAAACACTCCCAGTGCATTTTCTATTCATGTGCCAGGTCAATCATCCAGAGCAGGACAGAAGTGCACCATCCAGGGACCCTCTCCTTTGCAATAAGTAGGAGAGTTCCCAGAAGAGGGGAACAGGTACACTGAAAGCTTATCTATCTTGAGCTGAGAGAATAAATTTCAGATGAGAAGGAAACAAAATAAGACTCCGACAACAAGCAAAAAGAAATTATTTTGACACCCCCAAAGATCACAATATGTCTCCCTCCGGCAATGAACCCTAACCTAAAGGAAATTGTCAAAATGTCAGTGATGGAGTTCAGAATATGGCTGGCCAATAAGAGGAATGGGATGGAGGAGAAAGCTGAAAACCAACACAAAGAAGCCAAAAAAAGTTTTAAAATGTGAGTGAAAAAAAAAGTTTAAAAAGTAGCTAAAGAGATAGACAACAAAAGAAAGATATAACAGAACTTATAAAAATGAAAGAGTCTTTAGGGAATTTCAAAGTACAGCAGAAAGCTTCAACAACAGACTAGATTATGCAGAAGAAATGTTTTCAGAACTTGAAGACAGTGCTTTCAAACTCATCCGGTCAGTGAAAGATACAGAAAAAAGAACAAAGAAGAATGAACAATCACTCAGTGAAGTAAAGTAAAGGACTGTGCAAAGCAGGCCAATATAAGCATTATAGGTATTCTTGAGGGAGAAGAAGAAAATGCAAAAGTCATGTAAAACCTATTCAAGAGAAATATTGAGGAAAACTTCCCTTTTATTGCCACAGATTCAGACATCCAGATAAATGATAGTCTGTAACACCACTGGGAAGATTAACAGCAAATTGGGCATCTCCAAGACACATAGTCATCCACTTGGCCAAAGTCAAAATGAAGGAGAAAATTCTACAAGCTGCAAGATGAAAGCAATAACTAGACTACAAAGGAAAATCCATCAGGCTAACAGCAGATTTCTCAGCAGAGACCTTACAAGCCAGAAGGGATTGGGGCCTCAGTTTTAGTCTAGTCTTCTTAAGCAGAAAAACTTCCAGCCAAGAACTCTGTATCCTAAAAAACTAAGTTTCATAAAATATATGGATAGGTATCTATAAACCGTATATAGCAAATTAAAACCACAATGAGATACCATCTTACCCCTGTCAGAATAGCCATTATTAAAAAGTCACAAAAAAATAAATGCTGATATGGTTACAGAGAGAAAGAAATGTTATACACTATTGGTGGGACTGCAAATTAGTACAATCTTTATGAAAAACAGTATGGAGATTCCTCAAAGAAATAAATGTAGATTTACTATTTGATCCAGCTTTTCCACTTTTGGGTATTTACTCCCCCCCCCAAAAAAAAGTCATTTTGTCAAAAAGAAACCTTCTCTTGAATGTTTATCAGAGCACAATTCACAATACATACACACATACTATGGAATACTACTTAGTTTCAAGAAGGAATGAAATAATATCTTTTGCAGAAACTTGGATGGAACTGAAGACCATTATCCTAAGAAAAGTATCTCAGCAATGGAAAAAAAGCACCACATGCACTTTCTAATAACTGGGAGCTAAACAATGGACACACACTGGCACAAGGATATGTAAAGTACATTTGACACCAAGAATTTGGAGGGTGGGAGGGGGTGAGGGGTAAAAACTTACCCACTGAGTACAATGAACACTATTCTGGTGACAGGCACGCTAAAAGCCCCAACTTAAGCATCTAATGTAACAAAAACATTTGTATCCCCTTGATATTTTGAAATGAAAAAAATACCCAGGTTACTCATGTATATCAATCTTTGGGATATACTGCTTAATCCCTAATCTAGTTTTTTCACTACTCTTTTGTGCTTCCATAGCAAACAAGGTTTTCCTCAAACCCAACTCTTCTAACAGAGAAAAGTAAACATTGGCTTAGTTGTTTGTCTTGCCCATTGAATGGTAAGTCACCTGACAGTAGAAGCCATATGTAATTAATTTTTATATTACTAGTATCTAGAACAGTCCCTGATATTTAGTAAGTATCCAATACATACATTGAAGAAATTACTTAGTTATCCTTATTCGTCTTAATTATTCCTCCTCGATCCTTTTTCTCTTTTTCAATTTTATTTTTAGAATCATATAAGTAACATATTATGCTATATTAGTGGGTGTTAATGACAGAATGTTTACCAAATAGAGAAAAATAATCATTTAATATCATTTTGTTACAGCTTTCCATTTCTAAAACTGCTACTCCATTATTTCACATGTGTGTATAGTTTAGATCATGAAATAATTTTGAATACTATATTTCATGAAATATTACACGATAAATATTTCTGGACACTATTTACTTTTTGAAGCCATCTTTTAATGTCTACTTAATAATTTTAGTGGGTATTTTAGATCATTTACATTACGGCCTTTCTAGTTTTAGCTCCAGATATAGGTCAATGGATACCCACCTTCTGCTTCCATTAAACTGGACTTATTTTTGTCTTTGCTTTTTTATAGTCCTACTTTATTTTCAGAAGAAATTTTTTTCTCATGAATGCATTTTCTGCATAACTCAACAGATTAAAACCTATCCATTGTACATAATCCTTTAAATGCAAACTCCTTTGTAAAACTTGCCCATGTAAATCTCAAAAGATGTCTCTCCATTCTATAAACTATAATTTGCTGTTATTTTTTCTATTATTATTATGGCAATTACCATATACACCTTGATTTGTTTTCTACCAGTGCATTTACACAGAAATTTATGAATCATGCTTAAATATTATTATAATTATATTACAAATATCACTGCAATTATATTTATAATATTTATGGAGACTTGCTCACAAAAGATGCCTGAAAATTGTTGAATTATCTTGAGTACAGGACCTTTTATTTCTCCCCAAGAATCTCATCACACCTTAATCTTAATCACCTTTATTGGAACTGTCTTACAAGTAGTTGCTTAGCTCAAAAACCTGACATTCTTCATTGACTTCTCTCTTACCTTCACACACTCCAAGATCCTGACCGTCAGCAAGTATTGTTTCATATGATTAGGCTCATTTACCTTTTTTTTAAATTTTGGAATATTATGGGGGTACAAATGTTTAGGTTACATATATTGCCTTTGCCCCACCTGAGTCAGAGCTACAAGCATGTCCATCCCCCAGACGGTGCACACCGCATCCATTAGGTGTGAATATACCCATCCCTTCCTCCCCACTTCCACCTGCCTGACACCCGATGAATGTTACTACTATATGTTCACGTAAGTGTTGATCAGTTAATACGAATTTGATGATGAGTACATGTGGTCCTTGTTTTTCCAGTCCTGTGATACTTCCCTCAGTAGAATGGGCTCCAGCTCTATCCAGGGTAATACAAGAGGTGCTAGATCACTATACTTTTTTATGGCTAAGTAGTACTCCATGGTATACATATACCACATTTTATTAATCCACTCATGGATTGATGGGCACTTGGGTTGTTTCCACATCTTTGCAATTGTGAATTGTGCTGCCGTAAACATTTGAGTGCAGATGTCTTTTTTATAGAATGTCTTTTTTTCCTTTGGGTAGATGCCCAGTAATGGGATTGCTGGATCAAATGGTAGTTCTACTTTAAGCTCTTTGAGGTATCTCCAGATGAGATAGGCTTATTTACTTTTTAGAACCTTCATAAAGAATGTAACATTTCAAAAGATGTAACACTCTAGTCCAAGCCAACTTTACATCTCTTCGTTGTTTCTCAATTTCCAATCTTATCCTGATAACAACCTTTCCCTCACATAAGAGTCACTTTTTAAAAGAGTAATCAGTGCTGTCACCCCCCTTCTCACAAACCAAGAAAGGCTTCTCATCATAGATAGTATAATATTAAATCTTCTAAACATAACCTATTAAGCCCTGTTGGATCTGGCCACAGCTCACCTTTCTGAAACATCTGTAAGCTTACTCTATAATAGACAAACTTACTCTGACCTGTGTTCATCAAACAGAAATTCCTTTCTCATTTGTAGGCTTTGGATTTGTTGTTTCTTTTGTGTGGAATGTTCTTCTTCTATATATTTATATGGTTCATATTGTCATGTCTTTCAGCTCTCTGCTCAAATGAAGCTTTTGAGATTGCTTTCTCTCACCATTTCCTCTAACCTTTTTCCCCTCTCATTATCCTTTTTAACTTGAAATTTTATGACTTGCTTTTGTTTATTGTCATTCTTCTCCACTAAAATGTAAGCACCATGAGGGCGGGGACCTGGTGTGTCTTGTTCACTAACTGGAACAAATTTTGGCACATAGTAAATCAATAAATATTCATGGAATGAATGAAAGAGTAAATAATGTGATAATTCATATACATTTTATCCTATGTTAATTAATTTTTCTGAAACATTGAACAATGATTTTAAGCTGGAATTTGCACATGAATCACACTCCTGTTTCCAAAAGTGAATACAGTCAGCTCTCCTCATCCAAGATTTTCACATTTGCAGATTCAAGCAAATGCAGATCAAAAATATTCAAAAAATTTAAAAAATAGTGTAACTATAAAAATATAGGATAACAACTATTTATATATTGTTTGCATCATATTAGGTACTATAAGGAGTATAGAGATGATTTAAGGTATATGGAATAATGCTCATAAGTTATATGCAAATACTGTGCAATTTCCTATAAGGGACTTGAGTATTGTGGACTTTGATACTGGCAATAAGGGTCCTGGAACCAATTTCCTATGGATACAAAGGGATGACTTTACACAAAAAATTGTAGCAAACTTATTCTTATTCCCCATTTAGTTTGACTGAATAAGCACAAGGCCACCATAACAATGAGAACCAGGGCAAAATCAAAGATTAAATTTGTATATAACATCCAAGAATCCTAATCCTAAGAGATTGGGAAACCACCTCTCTCTCTCTGTGTCTCTCTCTCTCTCTTTCTCTCTCTCTGGTTCTCCCCATTAACTCTTTTGACTAAGAACATAAACTTTTTATTAAGGCGAAGTACAGGGTAGAGCTAGTATCACAGAGATTCATCATGGCAAGAAGCAGCTTTGGTGTTTTAAGGGAAGAACATCTGGGAACAGAGCACCCAGGAGTAAGAAAAATGTTGAAGATTTGCAGGTCTAGCCACCTCCTCTAACTACATTTCTGTGTTTCATTATTTTCATAAAATTTTACAGTTTACCATGTCAAAAATTTTAGTGCCAAAATTTCCAAAAGTTTTTCTTATAAATGGACAATTTGTTTCCATCAAATGATTGTTGAAGTTTAAAAAATAAGATTAAAATGATTTCTGTGAGTTCTTATATAGAATAAGCGTGCTAGAGCATCAGCTAGGTATCTCTAGCAATATTCCTGGAATGCATCCTGAAAGAATGAAGATGACTAATACCATTTTTATAAGGAATTTTAAATATAAAAAAATACATTGTTGGACAGTGAGATGCTTAGATTAGTAAAATACAAGGGAATTGGTGCATACACACATACACACACAAAATATGAACTTACTGTAGTCTAACACATTTTTTAGAGTTACCAAATCAAAGATTACAGATAATAAGTAAAAAATAAACAAATCTTTAGTTATTAGGAATATGTGCATGATGTCTAATTCCACTTAGTGTGAGAACTATTAGAATATTAAAATGTCATCTTTAAATATATTTTCCTAATACTGATAATAGAAAGAAGGAGAGCTTTATATTGAAGGTAACAGATGAGGTCATCCCTCAGGTTAAGTTCTGGTGAGCTATGACTTTGAAACATAAAGGTTGTGTTTATGAACGTAAACTCAAATCATCCACAGTTCAGGGTCATTTTAAGTTTCAGCAGTAGAGAAGTAACAGAAGGGTAACTTAAACACTCAATCACTGCTTGCACAGATAACGATAGCCCATTATATGCGCATATTGAAGTACAGGAGTAAAGAATCTTCTGCATTGAATTAATAAACAATTTTAAAAGACTGGGATTAATAGTGCCCTTGGTATATCAATATATATCTGACTAGACCTTGCTATGGTTTGAACATGTCCCCTAAAACTTTATGTGTTGGAAACTTAATCCTTCTGATCTCATGAATGGTTTAGGGGATTAACCCTCGTGAATGGATTGTTGCTTTCACAGGAGGGGATATGTGGTTTTTGCAGAAGTGGCTTTGTACAAATGCAAGCTTTCTCTGGCTCTCTTGCTCTTGCCCTCTCACCATGTGATGTCCTCCACCACGTTACGATGCAGTAAGAAGGTCCTCACCAGATGCCAGTGCCATGCTCTTGTATTCCCCATCCTCCAGGACCATGAGCTAAATGAACTTCTATTCTATATGAATTACCTGGTCTATCATATTCTATTACAGCAACAGAAAATAGACTAAGACAGCCCTCAATTTTCTGAATTTTGGTTGTTGTAATTCTCCCTTCCTGCTGTGAAATTCTAAGATTTTTAAAACCTAGTTTAAAAAAATGAGAGATTTTCTAATCCAGGTAGGGAAAACAAATAAAGGCATAAGACTAAAAAGAACTAGAAAATCTGATATCCTCATACATTAAATTGAAATAATAAATACTATAATTTCCTGATGTAAATTCATGTGACCCCATGCTAAGAGCCGTGAGAAAGAATTTTTTTGGCACAGTCTCTGACTTTAGAGCCTTACACTTTAAGATAAATACAAAAACTAAATCAAATATGGAAAAGACAGATCAGTTATGGAATAAAATATTAAATAATTACATAAATAAATAGACACAATACTTTGGATTCATAAGAAAAGAAATAGACACAATACTTTGGGACCACAAGAGAAGAAAACAAAATTAAGGAAGAGTAGAAAATTACCAAAATTTTACCATTATTTTTTACTTTTAAGAATAATTATTCCACTAGTAATTCAACTTCTTTACCTGAATAACCCCAGAATAATGGCTGTTAAATAAAAAATAATATTTTTAAGTGTAAAAAAGAGTGCATGCTTTATTTTATTTTAAAAATTGTACAAATTTGTGTACATTTTAGACAACATAGCTGACCAAGTTAATGCCTTGAAAATCTAACCACTAAATGATACGAAGAAATACAAAAATATTTATAAACCATACATTTAATTTCATATTTATTCTTTATTCATTTTAGGTGCTATAACACACAGCAAAATTCTTACTTAAAATAACTCTTCATGAAAGTATTTTTCCTGATCTCATCACGGAGGCCTTCAAGAAGCAGATTTGTGATATATTTAAATTGGAAGACATAGTTTCTTAAATTAAAAATGACTCAGGATTTTTACACACTTTGATTGGTTAGCTAAGTATTTTCTCTGAATGATTGGATCAGTATCCATTATTTATTAATAATTATGAGTTCTGGTCCCTTTTCAGGGGTACTGCATATGGTTGCTGGGCTTAGGAAATAACACAGAGTATCACCAAATATTTTCAGAAAACTATTATCCTCTCTGGATATGAGCGAAATAATCTATGTTGTCAGAGTAGCTATGTGGGTGGAAGTCAGATTTAAAGATTTCCAACATTACCAAAATAAGGTTTAAATTTAAACAGTGCTTTCAATCTTAGAATACATATCCCCTGTAAGGAAAGATTTAGTTGTCTATGTGTGTATGTATGTGCTGGTATGAGGCAGCAAGAAGACTCAGAGAGAGCTTTTGGATTAACTATTTTTATCTCCTTTGCTATTTTCTGTTGTCCTGAATTTCTACATAACGAACTGCAATTAAAAATAAACGGTCTTTCCGGTTATTGACAATTACAGATATTAACTTTAAATATGTTTTATATGTTATGCTTTTGTTTTCGGTGAAAACATAGTAAAAATATTCACTGACATTTACTGGAAGGAAGATATTTTTCTGTATAGTTATTTACTGAAAAATTTTCCTTAGGTTTGGACAACCAACACCTCTGGCCCATTGCTGTGGAGTCTTCTTTTCCTTTTCACCCAGAACACAGTGGTAACGTCTATCACCTCCGGCAGATAGCCGACAAAGTCAGAAGAAGGATTTCCAGTCTACTCCTGGCCTTTAGCTGCTACTTCTGTTCTGTTTCCATGGAAATGAAAATCAGATATATAAAATAATAATAAAAAAAGAAATGCTTTTACTTGAGAATTTTTCAAGCTTTTGATTTTTTTTTTGAAAAAAATACGGTGTTCTTTTAAAAGTTAAGAAATCAAATATTTAGTAGTTACTTCATGAAATTTTGTTTTTATTCCTAAAACCAAACATTTAAGAGGGCATATATGTCCTTTGGAAGAAAATAAAAATTACTGCTCTTGCCATGACCCAGACCGTAATCTGTGTTAGCTTCATGATATCCAAAACAACCAAACCTTGCCCCACTGGCTCCCAGTGAGGCTCTAATCCCAGGAAGAAGACATCATTTACTTTGTTTGGGGTTAGTAGGAGATAGAGTGATACTTCTGGAGCCAGTGGAGCTGCTGAATAAGACAAGAGAAAGAATCAAATTCCAATTCAAAATGTGCACAAAGTACAAAGTGATACTTAAAACATCACGGTGACAGTTTTAGAAGCAGGTAGAAGAATCCCAGCTTAGTTAGGCAGAACTGCCCATGTTATCCCCTCCCAATAGCAAGAGCCTGTCTGTCATAGGCTGCTATTCTTTCATCACACTAAGCACCAAAAGATGGATATCAGCTTTAATGCATGCTATCATTTTTTTAAAACTATCATTCCTGAGAATTAATTACTTCATTTTGTTTCTTTCATGTTAAGCTGTATTGATCTTCTACTATTCTAGAATAATTCATATATATCTTTGCTATGTTGGTCAAGTAGACCTATATTTTGAAACCAATTCTATCTTCTTGGGAACAGTATCACTGCCTCATTAAAGTTTGTGATGGAGATCACAATCTAATATGGGACCGCAGCTCCATACATAAGATGTTGGCTATAGTTACTGTTTTGTTGTTTTCCAACTTGATGGAAAAACATCCACTTATTACATTTTTATGTAATAAACAGAGCACTGATGTTTGCTTCATCATTTGCATGGTTTATTTTAAGTACTATCTACCCAGATATATGCTTTATTGACTTTATATGTATTACAATATTCTAGCACTCATACACACACACACACACACACACACACACACACACACACACACACGCACCCCATGCAGACACTTCTTTAATACATAGGAGGACCAGGAATACATTATGTAATAGATATGCACTCCTCTCTGGCTCCCATGATCTGAGCAACATTAAAGCCAACTTACACATTTCTCATTTTATTTGAGTTCAATTCATGTCTTTTAAGTTATGCTGTTTTTCCTCATCTTCGGACATTGCCTGGCACTTAAATGTCTCATGACTACACAAAAAAATACACAAGTGCGAACAGAGTGGTTGAGAACAGGAGATGTGAACTTCTCGAACTCAAATTCTAACACCTTCATTTTTTTTGCTATGAAAAATTCATTGGGTTGTTATTAAACCTCATGAAGCCTCAGTTTCCCAATCTATCAAAAAGGAATAATAATAGTTCTAATTGTGATTGATGTGAAGATTAAATATATTTGATACACAGCAAATGTGGAAACATTCTATGGTTCATAATTATATAGATTTAAAAAAGGGATAACAGAGATGAAAGCAACATAATCTGCTCAAGAGCAGGTGATTAATGTCGGGTTTTAAGAAGATACTCTTACATTTGAGCTAAACTCAACAGCAATAGGACGTGGCTACAAAATTATTACAGTAGTAGAGTATGTACTATAGTTAATTTTATGCAGTTGTGATTTACTATTACATGTTTTACATTAGCTTACATTTCTCTTGACTATGAATTGCACCATGTAAGGTCTGTGTTTGTACCTTTTGGTAAATTTCATTTTTTTAAAATTGGTATATGTTTTATGGTAGCAAATGATAAAATAGACTGGTATCTACATACAGTTATTCATTCATGGCATACATGACTTTTTCTTAAATTTCTGATATTTTTAGACTATGCAGGTTGTCTTCAAGTTTCTTCAAAGTATCACAAATCTCCAAAAAAGTCTCCAATATATTTATCACAAATAATCTGCATATAAGTGGACCCACACAGTTCAAACTCCTGTTGTTCAAGGGTCAACTATAATTGCTTCTATGCGACATTTAGGTATAATTATTTGTTAAGACATGAACAATTTGGGCAAATGCTAAGCCAATCAAGGCATTAGGACAATAGTTTTGACTAGTTCTATCCCAGAATAATTCTGTAGTCACCTAGGAATATGATACTGAAAAACTGTAGGTAGCTTTGTTTTTGCTTTATTTAAATGTAAGTTATTGCATTATCAATAATGTAATAATGTCACCCAGTTAAAAATGTCCTGAAAACCAAATTATTTCTGTGTTGGGATAATAATACTTAATTCATTGCAGTTATTTTTCCCCTTATTAGTCTCATGATTTTACATACATCCTACAGAACAAAAGTAAAAACAAATATGAATTAAAATATATTAATTTTTCTACATGAAGAACATTATAATAAATTGGCAATTATCTAAAAAGTGATACTTAGATGTTAAACAGAATAATTAACCAATCCAAGGTGATACTAGGGGCATTTTGACATTATGCTGTACTCAGGAATTAGCTATTAATGCTTCTAAACAGCGGTAAATTCTTTTTCCTTGTTGCTGTTTCTCTCTGCATCTCAGTTTTGAGTTAATTTTTGAATATTTTCTGTCTGTATCCCTTTGCCTTAAAAACTATCCACAATTTTGTCATTAATTAGGTAAAAAGATTAACTGGTCTTTTGCATAATTAATAATAGAAACTACAGGGAGAAAACATAAAGCAAAATTGGTAAAATATTCTATTAAGTATATTAATGGGAAAAAATTGCAATGCCAAGTTTAGTTAAGTAAAATTGAACGGGGAGAAATGGGAGCCTGTAGAAATAATTGCAGAAAAAAACTCATCTCTATTGTACTTTCCTAGTCAATAATATCAGTACAATTTGATATAAAGCAAGAGATTCATAATTAAAAACTTAATCTGAAAATAAATGAAACAGAATTCATTCTAGCTTAAAAAAACCCTAGAAAATGAAAATTCAAATAAAAAAATTTCTAAAATTATTTCTCTTCATTGAAGCAATCCACATGTTAAATTGGCTTAAGGGTTTTCAGACAATTATTTCTGAAAACGAGTATATTGATATTTGTATAATTCTGATTAAATGCTTATAATCAAAATTCAGTGAGGTTGAAATAGCAGGATTGCCAAACTGAAATAACCTCTCTGCTTTTAGAAGACCTAACATGTCTTTAAGGAACCATCTAGGAAAGAAATCTTTCAAATATATTGCTTTTCCAAATGATAAAAGTATTGTTTAAAACCTGTTTTTATTTTTATTTCATAGTGCTCATGTACAAAATATGCTTGTGTATGTACACACACACACAAACACACACACACATTATAAATCAAAAAAGTAATAGCCCAAACAGCAATATCTACCCATAATGTAAAAATTTATCTTTAAGCCCTGTGTACTCCTAACTGACTGCATAAATCTTTCCCTGTAATTCATCCTAAGCTTTTGGTTAAATATGTTTCCCATTATCATTTTACCATGCCTGGCATGTGTTAGCGTATTGTTTAGGTCTATCTATTTTTTAACATTATATAAATAGAATTATAATTTACATATTCTCCTGTCACTTGGTTTTTACACCATTGTGTTTTGAGATTTGTTCATGTTCATTGGAGAAGTTTTATTTTCACAGTTGTATAGTTTTAATTTTATGTAAGATTCTGCCAATTATTCATACTTTCTATTGATGATAGATATTTGTGTGTTTTCTCTTTTTCCCCTCTATTGTGGATAGTGCTTCTATGTGCAATCCCATACAATTCTGCAGAAGCATGTGTGCAAGAGTGTCTGTAGGGAATCAACTAAGTAGTGGACTAGTGAGGTTAGAATATGAGTATTTTCAACTCTACAATATAATGTCAAACTATTGTCAAAATAATAGATCAACTGTTCATGATGTTTGGCTGCTTCATATCTCACTGATGACTAATATTATCAGACTTCTTTATTCTTGCAAATCTGGCAAGATGAAAATTTAAATCATTGTGGTTATAATTTGTATTTCCATAATTACCAATGAGTTTGAAAACATATTTAAATGTATTGGCCAATACATTTCCGTTAGATTGCTTGTTTACTTCTTATTACTTTACAGGAATTCCTTATTAATTCTAGATATCAATCCATTGTCAGCAATATGGCAATGACAAATATCTTTTTCCAACGTGTGTTCCAAGTACAATTTATCTTTGTAATTTCTTTAAGGAACAATGGTTTATAAATAATAGTTACGTTTTTATGTTCAATGTATCAAAATTTATTCCTCTTTTTTGATATTTTCTATTTTATATATCTTACTTAAGTAATCTTTTCTACCCTGAGGTTATAAATATAATTTGAAATACTTTTCTAACAGTTTGTAAGTTTGTCTTTTATACTGAATCTTTTATCTTCCTTTCATTTTTTAATTGAGATGGGGTCTCATTATGTTGCTCAGGCTGGTCTTGAACCTGTGGGCTCAAGCAATCCTCCCATCTCAGCCTCTGGATTCGTTGGAATTACAGGTGTTGGCCACCACATCCAGTTCAAATCTTTTATATTTCTGCAATTGATTGTTGTGTATGGTGTGAGTTAGCAATATATATATATATATTTCCTTTGGGATAAAAATAATGTCCATTTATTTCTCTTTTATCTGAAAATATGGTTCTATCATATTTAATGTTACCTATGTTTTTGCTTATAAAGAATACAATCTAAATAAAGCACATCAAAAGTTATTTTATTTTTTTACCATATTAACAATTTTTTCACATTGCAAAATATTAAGGGGATACAAGTGTTTTTGTTATATGAATATACTGTATAATGCTAAAATCAGCGCGTTCAGTATGCCCACCACCGGGGCAGTGTTCATTGTATCCAATAGGTAAATTTTTAACCCTCAATCCCCTTCCAGCCACCCCTTGTTAGTTTTAAATGTCCTGAACATCTTTTTGTGCCTGTATGTACCCATAATTTAGTACCCACTTATTAGTGACAACATGTGATATTTGTTTTCCTATTCTTGAGATACTTCACTGAGGATAATGGTCTCCGGTCCCATCCAAGTTGCTGTGAATGACATTATTTCATTCTTCTTTATGGCTGAGTAGTCCTCCATGGTGCGCACGTGCAGGCGCGTGCACCTGAATGTGTGTGTGTGTGTGTGTGTGTGTGTGTGTGTGTGTGTGTGTGTGTATACACCACATTTTCTTTATCCAATCATGAATTCATGGGCACTTAGGTTGATTCCATATCTTTGTAATTGTGAATTGTGCTGCAGTAAATATTCAAGTGCAACTGTCTTTTTGATAAAATTATTTCTCTTCCTTTGGGTAGATACCCAAGCGGGGATTGCTGGATTAAGTGGCAGGCCTACTTTTAAGTCTTTGAGGAATCTCCATACTGTTTTCCATAAAGGTTGTACTAGTTTAAAGTCCCACCAACAGTGTATAAGCATACCTTTTTCTCTGCATCCATGATTGCATCTGTTGTTTTTGGGTTTTTTAATCATGACCATTCTGACAGGGGTAAGGTGGTATTTCATTGTGGTTTTAATTTGCATTTCCCTGATGATTAGTGATATTGAAATTTTTCATATGTTAGTTGGCATTTCTGTCTTCTTTTGAAAGAATTCTGTTCACATCTTTGGCCCATTTTGGATGGGTTGTTTTTTTCTTGATGATTTGTTTGAGTTCTATGTAGATTCTGGATATTAGCCCTTTATTGGATATATAGTTTATGAATATTTTCTTCCATTGTGTAGGTTGTCTATTAACTCTGCTGATTTTTTTCTTTGCTGTGCAGAAGTTTTTAATTTAATTAAGTCCTATTTATTTATTTGTGTTGTTGCTGTATTTTCCTTTGAGGACTTAGTCATAAGTTCTTTGTCTAGGCAATATCTAGAAGAGTTTTTCCTATGTTTTCTTCTATAATTTTTATTGTTTTATGCATCACATAGGTCTTTAATCTACCAGAAATTAATTTTTATATATTGTGAGAGCTAGGGGTTCTGTTTCATTATTCTGCATGTGGCTTCCAGTTTTCCCATAACCATTTGTTAAATAGAGTATCCTTTCCCCAGTGCATTATTTTTTTCTGCTTTTTCAAAGATCAGATGGTCATAGCCGTATTTCTGGATTCTCTGTTCTGTTCCACTGGTCTATGTTTCTACCTTTATACCAGTACCATGCTGTTTTGGCTACTACAACCTTGTAGTACAATTTGAAATCAGGTAATATGATGCCTCCAGATTTGTTCTTTTTGCTTAAGATTGCTTTGGCTATTTGGGCTCTTTTTTGGTTCCAAATGAAGCTTAAGATTGTTTTCTAGATCTGTGAAACAAGATTTATTTTATTTTTAAATGTATCTTTCGAGCCTCTTTCAGATGAATACTATTGGAATAAATCTCCTATTATACTTTATATAATCCTTTATATTTTTAATTAATATATATTCTAGATATTTTCCCACATTTGTATTTAATCTTTCTAAATATTATTTTTATGAAGCCACATGAGACAATTATTTATATCACTGTGTTATGGGATGAATGTTTGTTTCTCTCTCACATTTACATGTTGAAGCTCTGACCCTCAGTATTGCTGTATTCAGAGATGGGGCCTCAAAGGTAGTATTTAATGTAAAATGAAGTCATAAGGGTGGGTCTGTGATCCAATAGGATTAGTGTTCTTGCAATAGGAGATGCCAAATAACTCTAGCTCTCTCTCTCAATACTACATGAGAACACATCAGGAAGACATCCATCTTCAAGTGAGGAAGATAACCCTCATAGGGAACCAAATTGGCTAACACCTTGATCTTGAACTTCCCAGCCCCTAGAACTATAAGAAATAAATTTCTGTTGTTTAACATACCCAGTGTGTGGGTATTTTGTTATGGCAGCACAAACAGATGAATACAAACTGTTTTATGATTATTTTAGGTATTTTTAAGATTTTTGATACCGTAGATAATACTACATGGACTGCACCAGAGTAAAGATACATTTCGTATCTTTGAATTACTTTTTATAATAAATTCCCAAGAATAAGTTTAGCAAACTAAAGGAATAAGCAGATTTATAACTTTTTTAAAAAATATCTTGCCATGTTGTTTTCTCTAATAATTATATTGTACATTTGTCAGCATTACTGGAGCATATTAATTATAATCAAGAGGCTTTGTTATGGCTGTGTTTTAATATTATAATGAGATTAATATGATGGTACCTCAATAATTTAAAACCAGTAATGCTTTGATTTTAGATTTAACACCATGATCTTAATGTTCAGTTGTTCCTTAATAACATAGACACTACTTCTGCAAAATATCTCTCCTTTGATTCAAAGAGCTAACTCTATGTACATTTTGTCAGTCATAGAAACTGTTTGCAATTAACTTACCAAAAATAATACATTTTTTCATATATAAAAATAAATTCAAGAAAATAAGTTTACCCAGTAACTTAACTGTCACTAACTCAGAAAAAATAGGGGGGAAAAGGCTGTATTTTAAAGCATATACACACACAAAAAAGTAATTATAGTACATATACTATATACATGTATCTATGTATGCATGTATTAGTATACACACATACATGTAGATACGCAACCATTAAAAATTACAATCTACAGAAAGAATGGATTAGTGTACTATTTTAGAAGAGAAACTTGTACTAAATACCTCATACAAACACACAATGACTGAAAGTAACAGTCAGTTGTTTACTTCAATAGACATTTGGTCTCTTTTCATTACTTAAGACATATTTTCTGAAATATGACTTTTAAGCTTTCAGTTTGTAGGTTTCTGAGTTAGACCAGCATGAATCACAAAGAACCAATTAGAGCAAAGCAGTGGCATTCACAGTTCTTTAATATTTCCACTAAGCTTATTTCTCCTGTGAGTGAAATAGCTGCTGCTATTTGCTCAGAATTAGTGGCCATGATTGGATTGGCTGTCAGAAAGCCCCTGTCTCTGTCACTAACTTTAAGTTCTAATTGAACAGTGAGGCTGTGGCAGAACCAGTGTGCAATAATTAGTGGCAGCTCTGGCACAACTTGGGGATAATCTTAACGAAACTTACAGATATCACTATGCTAATTATAAGGGAAAATGCCAGCTCTTTTTTCTTCCTATTTTTTCTTTTTTGTTTTGGTTTGGTTTAATAATCTAGTTCACTGTGGCACAATTTATTTCTATAAACAATATCAATGACCAGCAGATGTTATTATAAAAAGTACAGATGGAATGTTATTCCATAAATAGAGGAAATTATCTAACAGAAATCATGCACCACTAAACTTGCCTATGAGACAGCAAATTTTCTTTCCTAAGCTATTTTCACAATCTTTCCTTAGAAGTCTCTTTTGTGTACCCATTTATTTCACTAAAGAAAAATGATCCTAAATGCAATCTTGACACTTCTTCAACTAGAATTCCCTCTTTAGTTTTGTGTAAACATCTAGTCTATGACCCTTACCTTCAATGATGTAGTCTGCCTTTTTGAGTTTATCAATGATCTTAGACACTACATTTAAATGTATACATTTCAATCCATTTTCCTTTAACTTTTTCTTTAATGTGTATTTCTTGACTATGTTATTCCTGAAATAGATGTATACTTTGTCTATGCTCACTTTTTTGAGGATTTTCATTCTCAGATTCTGAGGGTTCCTCTTCTTTACTCTATTTGATAAATCAAGAATTCCCTACGTTTCTCATCTTTGACTTTATATACTATCATCCCCTAATAAACTCGCCACTTCCTGTGGATTGAACTACCACATGGATTAATTTACACATGTATACATTTCCTATATTGCTCTCCTAGCAGCCTAAGCTATATATTTACTTGTTATTTAACCTCTCTACCTAAACAACGACAGACATCTCAAACTCCATATGTTTTGTGAATCTGTTTGGCAGTATGTACTAAAACTGAACAAAGGAATGCTTTCAGACCCAGAATTCTACAACCTTGTCTAACCTCGAAGGAAATGTATACAAATAAACACACACGCACACACACACACACACACACACACACAAATATGTTCATAGTATCATTATTGTTCATAGCATCATTATTATCAATCACTTGTAACTGATAAATCATAGATAACCATAGAATAGATATATAAACTTAGGTAAATTAATAAAATGGAATACTATATAGCACTGAAAACACATTAACCACTGCTAGGCTTAATAATATCAACTAATCTTGCAAACAAAATTCTGAATGAAAAAAAGTCGGCATAAAACTGTGCATAATATGTGATTTTATTCAAACACAGTTCAAAAGTGGGAAAAATAATATTTGATGTTAAAAGTCAGGATACTTTTTCTCTTTGAGGAAGAATATGGGTAGCTGAGGGAAATTGTAAGTGGCTTTTGGTGGGCCTGGCAACATTCAATGTTTTCATCTTGATAAAGGTGCTGGTTCCATGTACTGTCACTTGGTGAAAACTAATTAAGATGCACAATTATGAATTGCACACTCCTTTATCAGTTATACTTCATAATATTATTTCATAACATCACTTTAAAAATGATGATAAATTTTCTCTCTACACTACCAGAACAATAACTGTTGAGGTATCCAATCATGATACTGTCCTGAGTAAAATCCTTTCATGTTTTCCCCTTGGCCTTAGATTGAAATTCTAAATTTCTTAGCATAGAATAAAAGTTCCTTCATAATCCAATTTCTTCCTAGATCTAACCTCAACTTCTACCCTGTTTTGGCCAAAATAAATCACTTTTATTATATTCTGTTTTTAATTACTTTTTCTTAAAGTTATTTTTATGGATTCCTTTTAAAATCTTATGTTTAAAAACTCAAACATTACTGCTGTGTAGTCCACCTTGAATTCATGAGGCAGTTAGGCATTTCTCCATTACATTCTTATATAACATATCCTGTGCACCTCTTCTGTAGCACCCATTCCAGTAATTGTCACTTCTCTTTTTAATGAAGGAGTAATGGGAAATTGCATGGGGGCTAGACAACAGAGCACAATGTCTTCTATATGTTAAGGAATATGCACTAAAATGGAGGAAAGTAATATTTTGCAAGATTTTACAGACTACATTACTTATTAACTATTGGATAATTGGGGAAAAAACCAGAAAGTTCCTAAGAAATTGGTGTAGGTATCAAGGATTATTATATTATATTATGATAATTATATTATCATATTATTCACTTTCTATTAATATTGTAATAACATTCCATGAAATTCAGCCAAAATTAATTCTGTGACTTTACAGTAAGTTAGGTAGATATATTAATTTATATTTTAAAATGTATTCAAATAATTCAATATGTCTTATAAATGGATTCAATCCTTGTTCTACCATTTACTCATATAAATTTTATCTATAAAATTGGAACAACAGTTCCTATCTTAAAGAAGTGCTTTGTGATTTAGAGATAAATATTAAAAGTGTTTAGGAGTATACACACTGGAAAATACATAAATATTAACTATTAGGATTTCTAGTAAAATGGTGAAGTTGACTGGATTAAGCTATAAAATTTAACGAAATTGCTAAATTTGGAAATCAATTATAACAATTATTTAGCTCCTGATGATTTTCAGTATTTGTAAAGTAGACTCTAGTCTTCTTTTTTGATATTCTAACCTCTATATTTTCTGTTACTGAACTTTTTATATTTTCCAGAACTTGTTTCTAAATGTATGTGGCTATTATATAATAATGAAATTGGCTGGCCTTTGTCCCTGATGCCGGGGTAGAAACCTCAAAACCCTTAGGATTTCCTAAGTGATAGGAATGTCTATGTTACTCATGGTGAGCTTCAGGGACCACAGCTGAGTTTATGCTAATAAGGTGACTCTTGGTCCCTAGATTCTTTATGCTAATGAGATGACTCAGGATAGGGGTAGGCCACCCTAAAGGGACCAACCATGCCATTAGTGGATTAGTGGGTTGGGACTTTCAACTATGTGATATCAGCCTGTTCTCTTGGGAGGGGAGGGGGCCGCAGATTGAGTTGAACTATGTGGCCAATGATTCAATGACTTAAGCTTTCATAATGAAATCCCAATAATAGCTCTAGATACCAAAGGTTGGATGAGCTTCCTTGTTGTTGAGACACATGCATGTGAGGACGTGGAAGCTTCTCATTTGGAACTCTCTGAGACCTTTCCTTATTAATCTCTTCTTTTGGCTGGCCCTGATATGCATCTTTTATAGTAAAACTGTTATCAAGATTATAGCACCTTCCTGAGTTCTGTGAATCATCTAATGAATTGTCGAATTCCTTAGGAGTTAGTGGGAACCTCCAAATTTGAGTATGAGTGCTTGTGGCTAGTGTCTGTAGTTGTCAGGCCTGGTGGAGGGTAAACAGGTGGCAAGGAGATGGCTAAAGGCAGAGAACGGGAACCAAATTGTAGCTAGGAACCAAATTGCTGCTAGGAACTCTTCCCTGGTGAGAAAATACATAGTAAAAAGTTCCTATTAACCTGTCACTGACTTACAGCTCGTTGCCACCTAATTAGCATGACATGGGTGGAGCTTCATGGAAAAGTCTAGAAAAGACACATACGCAGAAAGAGAAAATGTTATATAATCTATCCTATTATGTAACCTGTCATGGCTATATTACACCAACCTGTCGGTCTAAAGGAGGTATTTTCAACTGAATCCCAGTTATAGCTTTTATGCAGGACTAGGAACTCAGCATTGCCAGTACTTCTAATTTAAAAGGGAAAGGGTGAATATTTTTATGCGAAGTCTCATGGTTTTTAAAATGTTATAATGCATAATTAAACATATGTTTGGAGCCAAAGAAAGCAAAACTTGCTAGATACAGTGCTTCTACAACAAAAGTGTGTCCTCAGTCTTAAAATCTTTGCAGAATATTAACTTTTAGTGGGGAGAGAAAGGCTGGAGGGAAGAAAGCAGTGAAGGAAGGGAGCAAAGAAGCAAGGGAGGAAGGAAGCGATAAAGGAAGAAGAGAAGGCAAGTAATCACACCTGTCATTACAATACACAAAAAAAAGTGTGCATTGAGCACATTGAAAATCAACTATGTTTTTGGACACATCTAAGATCATGGAAAACCAACACCTGAAATCTCCAGAGGCAGGGGAACACAGAGTCACAGCCAAGATTTGCCTTACTGGAATAGAAGCCTCTGGAGCCATAAATTGGTAGGAAAACTTCTGAGTGTAGATTAGCACCATAGTAAGAAATTCCCAAGGGCTGTAGTCTGTAGGAACTCTGCATCTTCATGTGGCACATATGAAAACCAGGAAGTCACCAGGCTCTCATAGTGGAGTTCCACCTCTAGCAGATGCAGAGGAAGAGTAAACATGTATACATCAAGACAAAACATCAAAATGCATGAGGTAAAAACAGAACTGCACAGAGAAATAGACAGATTCACTATTACAGTTGGAGACTTCAGCACTGCTCTTTCAGTATTTGATAGATTGAGCAGACAGAAAATCAGAAAAGATATAATGGACCTGAAAAAATATGTTCTGATCATTTAATTACTTGTTCATATATTTCCACCATCATTCTTCTACAGGTTCATGAATTTAATGTAAAATTTCATGTGATTATAAGATACGCTAACCAAGCAAAAAATATAAAACCTATTTTATTCTTGTTTTGTTTATCAAAACAGTGATTTTTAAAGGAGAGTCTGTAAAAAAGCTATCTTGATGATAGTTTTATGATATGCCAAAAATAAAATGGGCTGTTAAAAATCTAGAAGTAATAAATGCTGAATATTTAAGGTGAAACTTAGATTTTAGAGATGTGTATTTAATGCTATTAAAATACATTTATTGTTTATTTTTATAAGAAAAATAGTTACTGTAAGTTTAAAATGTTATAATCTTTAACCAATTTGTAATTCAATCGAAGAAGTGTTCCATTAAATCAACAATCAAATAATTGCTTTTAAAGCAATTTTTGTTATTTGTAGATTCTTACAGTAATTATTGTTATATATTATTCAGGATAAGTAATATTGTCTGCCATATTTGATAACAGCCAACTTCCTATCATATCTATCATATGTGTCTATCATATTCAAAGGCCGATAAGGCAGCAATCCTGGAAGGCCCTCCCAAAAAGGTTAACTCAGGATCCAGACTCTATCCAACTAGTAATTTTGCTGATAGATGAATGAATTGGGAGAGAAAAGGAATGGAAGATTGCATAAGATTGCAAGAATCAGACATGATTCATATCCATGTTCCATTGTCAGAACTCAAATACTGTACATGGACCCTCTTAGGAGCTCAATATTGCTGGACAACCATCATTACCTCTGCCACAACCAGAAAATTATTCTTAAAAATTGCAGTGATATCTTTAAAGCCACACTGCTTTCCTTGTGATTTCAACCAGAATTTATATTAATGGTGTCTGCTAGTTCAAAGATGTTAAAAATTCCAATCACTTCCAAAGAACCTAGGGTTGGATTGAAAGATAGAATATATAATTTGATAAAAGTGTAATTTAAGCCTGTAAAAACTGCCTTACAAAATCACTGCCAAACATAAATTTGATTACATAAATTTTGTGATGTATTGGATAATGTTTACAAGATTCCTACATAATGCAACAGATTAGAATGAAAGACAGGAACACCCGTGTCAATGTTCCTCCCTTAATTTATGTATAAACCATAAGAATTGACCATTTTCAAACTTGGAAACATCTACAAATATTATTATTTAACGTTTTTTGGCAAGAATTTTTATCTTTAAATTTTATATTTCCTATCTCTGTATACAGCATTAGTTAGCAAGTATTTTTTTTTTTTTAATCTTTTTACTCAAAAGACATCTACAAACTGATTGATATGCACTAAGTTTGTAGCCAAAGGTTGGGATGATCACACTGTTTTAAAATTTTTAGAAAGTTTTTCTAAATTTCTCTAGATCATGTAATAGTTTCCTTTTTGAAAACTAAAATCTGTTTTCACAATATGCTTATCTCTAATTTAAGTACTAGATTTCTTTCAATTTTTTCTTTTTAAAATTATGACGGCAGGAGAATAAGATGAAAATGTGCCATATCACCACTTACTATAACATTCCCACTAAATTTACAGGTGATTCCCCAAATTATATTTAGATATTGAAATAAAATGTGGTTAAAGGAAAAGTAATGTTTTAATGTAATTGGATTTAAATGTGAAGGAACCGATAACAGTTTTTTGCCCAGGTTAAATGGCTGACAAACCTGTTTAAAACAGTTAGTATTAAACGAGTCAACCAGTATAAAAAATGTGGTCTTATTCTTTGTAGCTCCATCATTTGAGCATCCTGCATGACAGTAGATATTAGGGAGTCAGAATTAGCTTTCTTTCCAATCATTTGCATGACTTACTTAGACTGTTTAACTTACTAACAATGCCATTTAATATAACAGGATAACTTGATTATCACATTTACTTTTGGTAAATAAATACAAACAGTTTTACTGTTGAGTGTACAATTTATATACAAATATTTAAGAATTGTGTTAATAATATCTGCACTCATTTCAGTTCATATTACAGAATTAATACAAGAGAAAGGCAAAAAAAAAAAAAAGAAAAAGAAGTTTTACGGAGATTAGAACTGAGATGCCCTTCAACTTGTTAAAGAGTTCATTTTTCCTTTAGTTAAAAAGAAGCATTTGAATAAAATACATAAATATTAAAAAGGCAATTATGGTTTGTTACCAGGACGACTGAAATGAAGCACATGATAAAATAATGGGAATAATTTACAGCTCAGTGGGACAACCATGGAGACAATAATCTAATGGAAAAGGCACATTTATTTAAAAAGAAAATAAGATCTCTTATCTAAGCCCATCTTTCATTTCAACATTAGTACACGAGGTGATAGCAGAGACCCCCACATTTCAAATCTTTCAAGAGGTTTTTCAGTAATTCATGGGAGATCAGGAAGTAACTTTACTGCACTTTAATGCAAAGACATTCTTCTGAATAAACTGGCAATTCAATTCTATTTAGGAAGAAAATGTTTTTGCTTCCCTAAAAACCCTTTGACGTTGTGTAATAAATGATGGGTCCAGGCAAAACTCTTTACACTGTACATAGGGCTGAATCGACTATTAAAATTCATTTAGAATGAACATCCAAATATAATAACCTCTCCAATTAGAACCCCAGAAGTTAGAAAATACTTTCATTCTATGCAAAAGCATATATTTAAAATTAGCTGAATCTGCCATTTCTTCTGATGATAGCTAACAAATATTTTGAATAAGAATCTAGTAGTCTGAGAAATAGATTCATCTGTAATTCAAGACCAGATGAATATAACACAAAACTAACATCAAGAATAGAATTACAGGAACATGACTGGAACTAATAATAGTTCTATCATGATGTATGCTTATCATTTAAGTAAATAATGATGTATGCTTATCATTTAAATTGGGCTCTGGCATTTTTTTTTAAATAAAATTGGGCCACAATTATATGACAAAGACGTGCATTCTCACACATCTTAAGTGGCCACAGTAACATGACAAGAATCCATACTCTGTACCTTAGAGAGTTCATCCAAATCTGAAAATGTGTGGAACAATTATGAAGGAGGTCAGCTGGCATTCTTCTACTCATGAGACAATTGATTACCTTTTGATTAGATACTAATGGCTGCCCAATTTTCAAGGCATTAATAACTCATAAAGAAGGAAGCTAGACAGAGGACAAATGCAGTTGGGCTTCACAAGTATGGAGGGTTGGCACAAAGGGGGATTTTTATTTTAGTAATGATGCATGTCAGATTATCTTTTGGCTTATTCCTGGCTACCTACAGAAAAACAAAGTAGGTGAAATGAAAGAGCTCTATCACTATATGCCAGTTTAAGAAAATGAGCAAAAAACTTAATTCTGTCTAGTGGCCTTGTAATAGTTGGGAACATAATTCTTCAGGGTGGAATTTGGTATGGGGAGAATATGTTCTCCTACTTCAGCTCAGTATCTATTTATATAAAAGCATCCTCCACAATACTAGAAACATAAGAGAAAGTCACCTGGATGACCAGATTGTTTGAAAGTCTGTCAATCAACCTCAGGAATGACAGAGGATATTAAGGTGGTGATGTCAGGTCACCCAGAAGTGGCAGACAAGAAGTGGCTATGATGGAAGAAAATGCAAATTGTGACCTTTAGAGAGGCTCTGTGAAACTCTGCTGACCTACCTGAACCAAAATGGAAGGTCTTAAATGGCATTGGTCCCAGAGACTCCGAGAACGGGATTTTTTATTACTAAAACTTAACTCTGTCTTCAGCTTGGTGTGGCTAGGAGTAAGAGTAGTTCAAGATAGCTTAGACTCTTATAAGGGCACTTCCTTTTTTGAATATTCTGCAGATTTTAAAATTTGTATAAGTTACTCTAAATAACTACCACTAATACATAAATGCAAAACTTATCAGGAATAACCATTCATTTTATTGAAGTACTTCAATGTACATTATCATATATTATCTTTGTAACAACACTTGTAAAATAGGTATTATTGTCCCAGTTTCTCATATGAAGCTAAGAGAAGCTGGGTAGTCTGTCCATGTAGGAGTAGTGTATCCACCAGACAAATCCATGGCTATCTGATTCTAAAGTCTTTGTTTTATTCTACCACGTGGTCATTGAGAAACCTGGAAGAAAATCTCATCGCTGCTTTCAAAAATCATTATTTACCATCCCACATAAACACACAGGTAGGACATAAAGGAAAAGGCTATTTTTGCTTAAGAAATAACTATTTTCTTTTTTATGTTTTCTCATCAAAAACTTGAAATGTGAGAACAGTTAACACAATTTCAGTTGACCTCGAGATCCTTTAGGAGTATCTGTGATTTGACTTTCATGAACAAAGAACCAGTGAAAAAATACAAAACAAACCAACGAATGTGTAATGGTGCTGACAAGCATCTTGCCTGGCTCCCTACCCTTAGGAGACTGTCATCTCGTTTCATTGTCAGTTTATAAACATCATCACTAAATGGAAAGCAGAGATAATTCATTCAGTTCACTTAGGAAAACCTTGAACTTCAGGTCAACTAAACTAAATCTGTTTAAATTTCAGAAGTAATGAGAGAGCAAACATAAAATTATAGAAAATTCTAATGCTATTTTCATCCCAGGGAGTTCAGAATTACATTATGCAGAGAATATAATTAACTCCACTGAATTCTACCCTAAGTAGCATGTTAGAAATGTAGGATTTACCATTAGCATAAATGGAACAAAAATACAGGCCTGAAATAAAGTATCTGTAACATCGCCATCAACAGCCAATGGGAATGAAAGAATCTTGCAAAGGCATGACAGGTCAAAGGAAGTGATGAAAGCTATAATTAAAACCATAAACTGTAAGTAAAAGAGCATGTAAACTAAAGAGCCATTTAGTCCATGGGTGAAAGAATCCAGAATAATTATATCAAGCTAAATGAAGAGCTACTGCTTTCTTGCAGGCTCAGGCTAGAACAGAAAAGGAAGCTTCCCAACAAGAATCAGGAAATCTTCATTCTCTGTTGAGTCTGTTCTGATTCACTGTTGTGATTTCTGGTAAGAATTTAAATTTCCTCAGTTTCCCTTTCCCATGTCTGTAGGTTAAGACCAATCCTATTTCCCTTATAGATACGTTAAAAAGGCAAGTAAAATAAAATGGCTTAAAAGGTGTTTGAAAGAAAGACAATAAAATATAACTACATTTCATTTCTATCAAAGCAGCAAGGCATGATCAAAACTGCCCAAGTCTAAGGTAGAAAATACTCAGCTTTGTGTTTTGTTCCTACTATTGATTATGTGCCAAAATTAAATCACCTAACCTCCTAGAATCTCAGTTTTATTATATGTAAAGTTCAAATATGGTCATGTGAAGCTCACATGGGAAAACGTATGTAAGTATAATGTGGAAAATGTAAAAATCTAGAAATAATACAAATAATTTTAAAAGCTTATTGCCTATAGTATACAATAGGGGTGGTAATGATAAATCTATGGAAAGTAGGTGACTATGGAAACTTGTGTATTCACATTGATCAGAAAACCAAGCAATGTCGTATCTTGGTATCTCCCCATGTATTAAAAGACTATTTTAAACACAGATTTTCATTTTATGCTAATTGGCTTTACGGTTTAATAACTGCCAGTTTCATACAAATTCATAGTAAGAATCACATTTTAGAAAGCATTAATTCCTGCTTCTTTACAAGGATACTGCTACTGTCCTATTTTCAAAAGATGAAAGGAGAGCTTAAAGGTAAAAGCTGCAGATTCTCAAAGGAGAGACAAAATAGGAAAGTTACTTTGAATAATAATGAAAAGAATAGTTTTGGAATTTCCTTCTCAAATTTCAAGCCTAGATATCACAAAGTAATACATTTACTTCATAATTTGTTTGCAAGTTCTTTCAAATCGTTTTGAAGATGTGTGATTGCATTGGCAGTGTCCTGAGAGCCACCAATACTGCCTGCAGATGTGTTTCCTTTGGCCTATTCAGTGAGTCTTTTCATAGAACAAAAACTACATTTCCAATTTCTATTAACTCCTGTGGGGTTAGATCGGACCTATTGGCATTTAACTTACCTGTCTGGATCCTGAAGGTATTTGAGTTTGACCTCTGAATACAAAC
The DNA here is from genome assembly GCA_004363605.1 of Indri indri. NCBI lineage: Eukaryota > Metazoa > Chordata > Mammalia > Primates > Indriidae > Indri > Indri indri. The sequence goes on from RJWJ010000826.1 coordinate 89,803, forward strand.
TGGAACCTAAAACCAAATACAATTGACCCTTGAACAACGAAAGGGTTAGTGGCACTGACCTCTTACGAAGTCAAAATCTGTGCATGACTTTTGATTCCCCCAAAACTTGACTACTAATAGCCTACTCTTAACCAAAAGCCTTACAGATAAAACAGTTTATTAACACATATTTTGTAGGTTATATATATTATATACTGTTATTCTTACAATACAGTAGGCTAGAGAAAAGAAAATGTTATTAAGGCAATTATAAGGAAGAGAAAATGTATTTACAATTCATTAAGTGGAGGTGGATCATCATAAAGGTTCATCTTGGTCATCTTCACATTGAGGAGGCTGAGGAAGAAGAGGAGGAAAAGAATCAGTTAGCCTTGCTGTCTCAGGAGTGGCAGAAGAAAAAGAAAGTGCACATGTAAGTGAACTCCTGCAGTTCAAACTCATGTTATTCAAGGGTCAGCTGTAGTCCTGAAAGGAACTCAAGTCATAATATCCATTAAATGCACTTAATACATTTTGACAGATACTTTCCTAATTGCCTCGAATGTGTTCCAACTTCTTTTTTATTCTCTATTTTATTATTTTCAATCTATGTAGCATACATGAAGATAATTTATTTTCCTTCTTGAATAATCACAAGTCATTCTTGGGAACATGAATTTGCACATGAGAAGCAGAGCCCCTTCTTCAACTACCTCCAAATCAGGCTCCTGTCCCCTAGTACCCCTTAGATCTTAGGCTAATTTGAAAGCACCTCTATTTTACGGTAATGCATTTTAATTATTTTTTATATTTTGAAATAACAATGATTCAAACGTATTTTCCATGGACCTGGATTTCTAGATTGTAAGTTTGTTTGTGGGACTATGTTACTGTGAAAGCATTCTTTGCACAGTGTTTATAGATTATTAAATAATGGGAATAAATTCCTCCTAAAAGTGATGGTTAAAGCTGTTAAGGTGTTTTACTTCCCAGAATGCCACATCTTTCCTCTCTATCCTCAATCCTGACACTAATTCAAACATTTAGGCCTATTGGTGGTTTGTGCTTTTTCTGGCTTTGGTTTACAAAAACCTTGGTCTTTAGAGGGGTTTGTTGGCATAGACAACGCATTTTATAAACCATCAAGAGAGATCTAGATTGTACCTTTCTTTCTGACAAAGATGATCCCAAATAGAAAACACACACACAGATACACACCACACACACACCCTGCATACTTCCCCCAATTTGGAGAGTAACATAAAGGAAAGTAAGAGGGAAAAAATGAGCACATAAATGCTGATAGGTCCAGTGCCCTGCTTTATTGACAAAGGAGGCAGGATGCAGAATGAGAAAGAAAGATTTTCATGTTCCAGAGTGGCATAGAAATATCCAGATTCCACATGCTTCAGTGCAGTAAACATAACACAGAACTCCACTCAAACTGAAGCTGCGTGGGAACAGTAATGAGAAACATCTCAATAGAAACCTATGTGGACCAGAGACTAGGTAGTGAATGTGATGGTGAACATCTCTCCGGGTGCCCCTCCTGCAAAGCCTTGGCACTATGGAAGCTCTTTCATACCTAGATAGTTCACACAACCTGGGAAAAGGGGGGTTGCTTTGGCTGAGAATGAGTTTCCACTGAGTGGTTAATAGGGGAAAAATTAAAAATAATTTGATACAGAAAATTGTTTTATATTGTGCACAAGTGAGTTTTTTGCAGAATTGCATATCCATAATAGATTATTATTAATAAAAATCAAAATAAAAAAGTCAAAAGCATTTCATTGTTGTGTTATTAATTATATTCTAGACATGAAAATTTATAAAACTCAGGTGTAGGGCGACATAGTTCCTTCTGCTTTTTAGTTATATCTACATTACCAACTTCCAATGTACCCTAGAAACTAATTCACATACTAAAATAATCTGGTATTAAAGATAAATGTAATACCATTTTCAGTACTCTTCATATGTCAATGGTGAGTACTTGAGGCTAGTTGTAGACTATATATATCAGTTAGGTTAATGAATTTAGTATGATCCAAGATATGTAGTTATTAAATGTAAAGTATAGTATCCTTGGGTTTGAACATTTAACAAAGCACTAAAACAACCTCACTGAGTTTCAGTCCAACACCATTTCAACCTCAACCTCAGAAGAGTGCAACTCTCACTGTCATCATACACATGGAGCCAGAACATTTGGGTCCACTTACTCTTTGCAAATGAGGTGCCTCACTTCTTGACTTCCAAAACCTTTAAGCAATCTATTTCTTATAACATGAATCAAATGTTTATTGGATATCTTCTAAACCATCTGGGTGAGTTAAGGGTAAAGGAATCTAAAATGCATGTATTCATTTTATTTAAAATACACGTGGGCTTATAAACCAATTGAAAATTACTTGGCACAAATGTAGAGGAACTTGGCAGAAAATATTTCCTTGAACCCCAACACTTTCGAAAAAGTCCAAATGCAATAAAAACTGTCCAGATTTTTAGCCATGAATTGGCAAAATAGTCAGATAATAATTAAAAAAAGAAAATATATTGAAATGAATTTGAAAAGTTAGATCTATTTACTCAAATGAAAGCTAGCTTATGGACAGGCTTATGTGTCTTTCTACAATAATGGATCTTAACTTTTTTGGGGTATACTTTTCTAGCATCTGATTACGTCTGGATGGCTTTCATATGCCTCCATGAATCAGGCATTTCTTCCTATTGTCATTCTATAAATGGGCTGCAGAAGCTGAAAGTAGCGTCAAGTTCCTCCAATGACAGTGTGGTACATGCGCACACACATACATATCCATGTGCACATATACACACAAAGAAAAAAGTCCCTCTCCCCAAAAAGTAAAAAGAACTCTCTGTAATTGTCTCTTTGGGTATTATGATTATATATGCATATGCACTGTGCTTCTAGTTTACTGACAGGAGCAGTTAACAAATTTTTAATTTTCTTTTTCCTTCCACTGAGAGTTGCCACATAAAATGCAAGATGCACATCTAAATTTGAATTTCAGATTAACAGCAAATAATTTATTTTGGTGAAGTATGTCTCATCTAATACTTGGGACATGCTTATATAAAAAAAATTAGCCCTTTATCTGAAATTCAAATGTAACCGTATGTCCTGTTTTTCTTTCTACATTTGAAAACCCTAATTCCAACACTTCTTAACGAATGCACTTATAAAAGAAAATATTTCAATGAATAAGTAGTTCTCAAGCTTCTGCCACATAGCTTTTAAGAAGAAAGAGGTATTCTCTCCTGGTACTTACACTCCAGTTAGGAGACATAGAGTAACATTTGAGGAATGCAATATAGGTTAACTGCTAAATTGTGTCTACTATCTATAATGATCTGTTTATGTATAAAAACTTAATGATGCATACTGTACTTAAAAAAATTCATCATTGAGATGCACTTTGAAGAAAATGAGAGCTTTTCCTGTGTAGAAGACAGATGAAGGAACATTCCAAGAAAAAGAATGAAGGTTGAAACCTCAGAGAAGATAATGAGTACAGGATGTTCATGACACATTGCAGATGCTCAGAAGATGGAAATAATATCAGTTAAAGGTGCTTAAAACTAAATTGTGAAGGCAAAATATGTTTATATTAGGTAATTAAGTATGGAATGTCTGATTTCCTTAAGTACTAAGTTTGACAGTTGATATCTTTGACATTTCACTTAGACGCTTCTTGTTTTTGTTTTTTGGTTTTTCTTTTTATTGTGAAGGTACATCCTCATTCTTTCAAATGCACCTTTGGCTTGTGATTTTCTGTCCAATTATTTTTTAGGGCAATTTTTGTGAAACCATGGATAAATCAAAAATTCGTGTTATTTTTAAATTTGAATTCCATCGTGGAACCAATGCAGTGCAAACAGTTTGAAGTATCAATGAAGTGTTGGGAAAGATGTGGATAATGAACACACAGTACATCTACGGTTTGAGAAGCTTCATTATGGTGATTTTAATCTTGAGAATGAGCGATGTGGGTGACCTCAGACCAAGGTGGATAATGATGAGCTGAAATCTGTAGGGGAAGTGAATCCATCTCAACCTATAAGTGAATCATCTGCAGGGTTTGACGTTATTATTCCAACAATGTTGGACCATTTGAAACAAATGGGCAAGGTAAAGAAGCTGGATAGATGGGTTCCACATGAACTAAATGAACATCAGAAGAGAAATCGTCTTGAAGCTTGCCTTTCTTTGCTGTCACGACACAAAGACAAACCATTTTGCACTGTAATGTTATGTGTGATGAAAAATGGATTCTTTTTAACAATCTCAAGTGTTCAGCACATGGTTGGATAAAGACGAAGTGTCAAAACACAGTCCAAAACTGAATATTCATCAAAAAAAGCTAATGATGTCTGTTTGGTTGTCCACTACACCTTCATGAAGCCTGGTCAATCAATTATAGCGGATGTCTACTGCAACCAGTTGGACAAAATGATGAAGATGGTTGCAATTAAGCAGTCGAGATTGGTCAATAGAGACAGGCCAATACTCTTGCAAGAAAACTCTCGACCATGTGTCACAAAAAACAATGCTGCTCAATACAGAAGCTGGACTTGGAAACTCTCTGTCATCCACTGTATTCACTAGACTTTGCACCAACTGACTACCACTGCTTCCAGGCTTTGGACCACTTCTTTTTTTTTTTTTTTTTATTCCAGGGTATCGTGAGGGTACAAACACTATAGTTACACTTTATGTCTTTGCCTCACCCAAGTGCGGGTTTAAGGCATGCCCTTCCCACCCCCCCTTAGTGCTCCCTGTGTCCTTTAGTTGTTGATTTGCCCCCCCATCCCCCTAATCCCTAGAGAGTATTTCTTGCAAGGAAAAATATTCAATTCTCAACAAGCTGAGAAAAACTCCTTTCACAATTTCATTGCCATTCACTCTCTAGGCTTCTTTACTGCTGGCATAAGCAAGCTACAATTAAGATGGCGAAACTGTGTTGATAATTTGGGGACATATTTTGATTAATTGTACTGCTTCTTGTTAGAGGTATAATAAACCAAACTTTTGATTCGAAATCAGACATTTCATATTTAATGACCTAATATAACATCAATACTTCCTTTCAATCATCTGTAAAATATATTGTTTTACCTCAAAAACAGAGTTGCAGACTTCAAAAGTCTTGTAATATTTGATTCTCAGCAGTACTTTTCCAGAATTGAATTTGAGATAAGCAAGAACATGGACTATGTCCATTCTCTGTATTCCTGTTTCTTAGTGCAATGCCTAGGCACAGCGTTCAATAAATGTTTGCAGAATGAATTAGAGAAAAGGAAGAGAAGGAAGGTATCCAGGAAGGAGTGAAGGAAGCTAGGACAGGAAGGAGGGAGGGAAGGGAAGGAAGAAAGGGAAGGAAGGAAGAATTCTTCAATGTAGGCAGATATCTTAGGAGTTATACAAATAAATTATTTCAACTGTTAAATTGATTTATATTTCTAAGGAATGAAATATAGAAATATAATTTTTAAGATACTAATTTCACTCAAACAGAAATTCTGCTACCCTTTTTCAACCATTTATTTTGGAGAATATTACTTTAAATAGAAACAACAATAAAGGCTTTTAAAACATATCCACTGAGGTTCCAACTAGACATTTCTATTAAAATTACTCTTCAGAAATCACTCTTCCACCAAAGCCAAAATTAAAATGCAACTAAATATATTTAGGGTGTAGTTATTGTAAAGTTTTTAGGAGTACAATTTCTAAGCCTTTTAAAAGACTAAATGATCAGCACTCATGTGTACATATAGTAGTAAAATTCAATGGAAATCAAGCAGGTGGAAGGGGGGAGAGCAGATGGGTAAATTCACATCTAATGGGTACAATGCACACTATCTGGGTGATGGACACACTTATGACTTTGATTCAAACTTTACAAAAGTAATTCATTTAACCAAAACATTTGTACCCCCATAATACTCTGAAATTTAAAAAAAAAAAAACGCACAGAAACTATGAGAGGTAATAAATAATCATTGTTATTTTTAAAAAAGATAAGGATCATCAGGTAAATGTGCAATATTCATTGAAGATTCTTGAAGTGCAGATGGAACTGTGTTTGCTTTCTAACAGATAGCTTGTTGTGGTATGTTGATGTCAGCAACAAGTCTAAAGGTCACTGCTGTAGCTGACAAGATACAACATCTCACTGTCAATCAATGAATTTTTCCATTACGATGAAGGAGATTTGAATATTTGTCGTGCTTTTCAGATTTTCAATCTCAAAGTCATTATTTTTACCATATACATATGTGTTTAAAGATTAATCTTGCTTTTCTCCCTTGTCCTCTGGTTTCTATCAGGTTATTAGCATGTCTCTAGAGGACTGGTACTAGTTGGATAAAGCCAAGAGATATGCCAACATCTCCTGTAATCTATCATGTGGATTTTTATTAAATACAGAAGTAGACTTTTAAGAAATGAGATTAGAAGACTCTGTAAAGCTTGGCAGAATAGAAAGGATTCTGGCTATAGTTTCCAAACTCAAAGATTGATTGATTTTGCCCTATATTAAAAACCTGATAAAAACCCCTTCATGGGCATTTCCACCAGGTAGGACCAAGATAGAAAAACAAGTACCATGATATCAGAGCCTAAAAATTCTGTGAAAGAAAAGTCTTCAATCTCCTTTATTACCCGGGCCAGTGCCTACCAGTTTTGCCTTCTGGAGGCACAGAGCCAAACCTGTTACACAAACATGAGTATTGCACAGACACCTTTCCATTTGGGGGTAATGATTTTATAGTATTTATAAGAAATACCAAATGCTTTTTTTGAAGGTCAAGTGATACAAAAATGTATAAAGAATACATTTCTTAAAACCCATTGGAGTCTCATCATCAAGAAAGAAAACTAGACAGAACATTATTCCAGTTCTTTCTATGCATGTATATTGAAACATTAGTTACATGTTAATAAAAATTATTTTCTTAAAATGACATCATATTCATGCATTCTATTAAAAGTATTAATTTTAATATTTCTTGAGTTTTTAGGAGGAAAAGGAATTGTTATAAAATTGAAGTTTCAGATAAGTGGTTTTTTGTTTGGAAAAAAAAAGGATTATAATGCCCAAGATATTTCTTCAAATTTAAAAAGAAAAGATTCAGATATGCTATGCAGAACTGGAGCCATTATTTTTTCCTCCAAATTTTAATTTTATATTATGCAAATACTACCTACTACAAAGGATGAGAAAACCAGCATTTTCACGTTTTTTTCCTCTCTTTTTACCATTTCTTACTTTGAAATGGTTGTATCTTTATTTTTGAATAATCAAAGTTTATAACACTTGCACAATTTTCTGTCAGCATAAGGCTCTCAGTTGTTTCAGATCAATTTTATATCTGAATAAGAGATTCAATATTTGTTATCAGTTTATATCTCCATTTCTATACTCTATTCCTGAGTTTTAAAATTCAATTCACTGCTTAATTAGCTAGACTGGAACAGTAAGTATTTCAGGAAGAATTAAGAATATTATTTTTCCCTGTGGTCTTTTGTGCCTGGTGGTAATTGGTTACCACCTTTATAAATATATATTACCTTTGAACTTGAATTATAAATTGGCTATTTCTTAAGATATTTTGTCCTTGGAATTCTGAAGATATTCCTCCATTCTCTCCTGATATTTAATATAGCTATGGAAAGTCCAAATCAAAGCTGATTTGTCTTCTTACATTCGCTTGTTCTTTTGCCTGTCTGTGTGTATGGAAATTTCTTCAGTTATCTTTGAAATTCAATACAAAACTAGAATATGTCTCAGTAAGTACAATTTTGTATTAATTTTTCATAAAACATGGTGTGACCTTTTCCATCTTTAAAATCAGTTCATTTCGTAGCAATATTTTCCCTAGTATATCTGTGAGTATATTCTTGCAGTTTCAATGTTTTTCAGCAGAAATAACACTTATATTTGTGATATATATTTTATCTCTTTTATATCTTCCTAAGTGCCTTAATATCTTTGTCTTTTTTTCTCCTGCATTCAGAATAATAATCTCATGCCTTTCTTCTGTGGCAGTTGAGAGTCACCCTTATTTTTTCCAATCCTGTCTTCTCTCAATCCATTCATTTGTTCAGTTAATGATGTTGGTTTTTCCTCTACTTGTGTCTACAGTTCAGAAATATAATTCTCTATTTTTATAATGTACCTTTCAATTCGTCTTCTGCTGAGGTAAGTATTTATTATATTCTTTTAAGGTGGGAGGTACTCTCAGCTTTTTTTTTTTTCCAGCATGTTATGGGAGTACAAATGTTCAGGTTACATATATTGCCTTTGCCCCACCTGAGTCAGAGCTTCAAGAATGTCCATCACCCAGACAGTGCACACCGCACCCATTAGGTGTGTATCTGCCTGACACCAGATGAATATTATACTATATGTGCACATAAGTGTTGATCAGTTAATACCAATTTAATGGCGAATACACGTGGTGTTGTTTTTCCATTCTTGTGATACTTATTAGAATGAGCTCCAGCTCTATCCGGGATAATACAAGAGGTGATAGATCACCATTGTTTTTTGTAGCTGAGTAGAACTCCATGGTATACATATACCACATTTTATTAATCGACTCATGTATTGATGGGCACTTGGGTTTCCACATCTTTGCAATTGTGAATTGTGCTGCTATAAACATTCTAGTGCAGATGTCTTTTTGATAAATGTCTTTGTTCCTTTGAGTAGATGCCCAGTAATGGGATTGCTGGATCAAATGGTAGTTCTATATTTAGCTCTTTGAGATATCTCCATATTACTTTCCACAGAGATTGCACTAGTTTGCAGTCCCACCAGCAGTGTATGAGTGCCTCTATCTCTCCGCATCCATGCCAACATTTATTATTTTGGGACTTTTTGAAAAAAGCCATTCTCACTGGAGATAAGTGATATCTCACTGTGATTTTGATTTGCATTTCCCTGATGATTAGAGATGTTGAGCATTTTTTCATATGTTTGTTGGCCATTAGTCTATCTTCTTTTGAAAAGTTTCTTTTCATGTCCTTTGCCCACTTTTTGACAGGGTCGTTTGATTTTTTTCTTGCTGATTTTCCTGAGCTCTATATAGATTGTAGTTATCAGCCCTTTATCATATGCATAGCATGCAAATATTCTCTCCCATTTTGTAGATTGTCTATTTGCTCTAATGATTGTTTCAACCACAGCAACAACTAAAATAAACAAATGGGACCTGATCAAATTAAAAAGCTTCTGCACAGCCAAAGAAACAATCATTTATTTTTTTTAATCAACAAATTTGGTTCCTTGACTTTTGCCAGTCATTTCCTTCTTTCTGTTCTTTTATAACATCTTTTCTTAGTTGTCATGCCATTATGACTACAACCAGGTCTATAAACAGTTAATGTTAGAGAGCTTGAAATATTTACTGGTTAGCTTCAAAAAAAATATATTTCTATAAGATTTTACTGCATTAGTATGTGTCTGTGTCCTATTTCCAAGAGGTAGGGGACACCTGTAGTTCCATGTTACTGCTAATTTTACATAAATGTATTGAAAATACAAAGCCCTAGGTGAGTTTTCTCACTTATACTAAGATCTTCAGATTCCATCCTGTGTTAAAGAGCCTCTATTCTCTCTCTTTCTCTCTCTGTCTCTTTCTCTCTCTCTCTCTCTCTCTCTCTCTCTCTCTCTGTGTCCCTCAACCTCTCTATGTCTCTGTGTCTCTCAATTCTACTTTCACTATCTACCTAATCTGCATATTGATTCTCCATAAACTCTGGTTGATTAGCAATAATTTATATCCCCCTCTACTCCTTTGTCAGAGTTAGACATTCCATCAAGATCTTCCACAATGATATGAGCTTTTCTTTGGCTTTCATGCTGTAGAGTTGATGGTGTGAATTTGAAGCTCTTCCCTTGTGTGATTCCTAAATAGTGTAATATTCTATTAATAAGTTCTATGTTTTAAAAATCCATCAATTAAATTTTAAAAATCTACACATATCAATAAAATTAAAATTTAGAATAACAATTGAGTGCTGTGAGTGATGTTTTATTGGGAAATTATATCGCTTATCAAAATGTAAATGTTTTGCTAACTGCTTCACACAGATACTTTGATTTTGGAAAGATGATACTGTCTAGGACCAGGAGATGGCTCAATTGTCCTACTATTTTTCTATCTGAACTATGGTCTTTCTTGGATTTAAACATATGTATTAAGTGCATCACATCTTAGTTTTCCATTACTTAACAGGTTTGTTGTCACAGCAACTATGTATACTGAACTCACTTGATGGTAATTAATTGTAATGTGCTCCACACTGTGCTTCAGATATATTCCTAAAGTAATTATTTTTATTAATTTCATTGAAATAGAAACATAACACTTCAAAAAATTGTATAGACTTATCACATACTACGGAGAATATTGGTTAGAGTAATTTTTTTCAGTCATTGTACCTCTAAAGCTATGTAAGTGAAAGTATGAAGGCAAGTTGATAAACAAGACAGCTAATCTGAATTGAGATACACAGAGCAGTGCTCTAGTGACATCATAGCTTCCATTTGCAAGTATGTGTTATTTACAAGTCAAGTGATAGAAAAAGAAAGGAAAATTAGCTACTAACTGAAAATCAGCCCCACATAGGAGTTTAAGACTTTGATATCCCAAAGCATATTCTAAGGCCTTTCAATTTACAACTTGTATCCTTGTACACTTTCTTCTTAAAGTCTGGTATTCTTTAAATTTGTTATCTTAGTGTTTTCATTTTGAGATCTGTATAATCAGCAACATCTTTGCTCTGTAAGGGGAAAGTAAAATCCCATTGCACCAGTGTCATTTTTGATGTAGGTCTTTAAGAAGGAAAAAAAAAAAGAGCAAGGATGAAATTAAGCTGTTGTTGAGCCTCTAATTTTTCAATGAATGAAATGTAAAGTAAGCAAAGGGTGAGGGGAAGGTTCCATATGCTCTTTTTCCGGAGGAGTGTGTCTTAACAACAGCTCAAAAGTCACCTTTAAATGCTGACTACAAAGAAACCTCCAGTTGCTTACACTGCAGAGGCAATTTTTGCTTTCTTTTTGCTGAGCTTCCAAAAGGAGAATACCTAAAAATAATAATTTCTGCCACTTGAGTAATTAATAATGGCCTTACCAAATGACAATTTCATTGAATGGCATTAGGCAAGATGAATTTGAATTTTATTAAATGGTATTTCAATGTTTGAAAGACTCCATGAATACCCCATAAAGAATATTCATGCTAAATCAGGAAAAACAGTGTTTTTGCCTTTGATGTCTAAAAGGAATATATGCTACATGTAAGTATTTTTCTATCAAAATCAATGAGTTAATATATATTACCTTTCTTGCTTTGCTATTATTTTATGCCTGAAATTATTATAGAATGCAAATTAATGGATATTTATTTTTACTGGTAGACCAATTGTTCTTAAACATTTTACGTATTGTAACACTTCTAGGGCTCTCTGTCCCTACTTTATTTATTACCTTACTTGTTTCCATCAGGCTTGAACCAACAATTAAGAATGTAAGATTTGTATTTGTCAGCACATTGATTGCCCTGGTTCACTGCTACTACCACTCTTCCTCATTCACTGCCAAAGGCACATAAAAAAGAATTAATGCTAAAATCAATAAGTATCCTTAAAGGGGGCTAAGAAACAGTAGTTAACTAGATCTATAACATTAGTAAACTGTGGCTATTTTAGCTAAAAGTGTGCCAAGTCCTCAAAATCAGCTTCTGCCTTTTTCTCTGTCTGATCCCCTATCAGCTATCCTAGAACTGGCTTCCGAACTTTCCTACCCTAGTAATGTCTTAATGATAGAGTACTGCAGGGCTCAGTCTTTGGCCTTGCCTTGTTCTCTTAGTGATCTCAATGAGTCCCATGTCTTTAAAATACCATCAAGCTGGGCACGGTGGCTCACGCCTGTAGTCCTAGCACTCTGGGAGGCCGAGGTGGGTGGATCATTTGAGCTCAGGAGTTCGAGACCAGCCTGAGCAAGAGCGAGACCCTGTCTCTACTGAAAAAAAAAAAAAAAAAAAAAGAAATCAGCTGGACAACTAAAAAAAATAAAAAAATAAAATAAAAAAAAAATATATATATATATGTATAAATCAGCCGGGCATGGTGGCGCATGACTGTAGTCCCAGCTACTCGGGAGGCT